>MU150278.1:6985-183852 GCA_015584075.1 Collybia nuda
TGAGTTCGGAAGATCTCAGGACAAACTCCCACCACTGAGACAGAGTGGCACACCTCCTCCAAAACTTACGACCGAGAAAAAACAGTGCACGAAATTATAACCACTGGTGAAAACATGGCTCCTATTTTGGGTGTTTTGTTACTTACAGGTAGTTTACATAGGTATGTCAAAAAAAAATTGTTTTCCTGATGATACGGGGTTAAAGTAGATTTTAATCAGCTGCCAAAATGATTTTAGAGTTGATAAAGATAGATGGTTGCCAACAGTTGCCAATGTATGTGAATTTAAGCCTTGGCGTTGTCATCCAGAAAATGGGGTAACCTACGTTTCAATCTTATCTTATCTTCAAGAGTTATGAACCGTACGTAAAATTTCACTATTTCACACTCTTCACTGCCTCCACACCATCTTCTTCCACGACACGTCTTCCAATTCCAACGCATCGCAAATTCCAAGACGCCGGGACGAAGATGGACGGACCCGAGCTAGGGCGAGCAGTGGACGAATGGCACAGGATTGTATAGCAACTCTTGGCAAAATTAGATCAGGCGCCTAAACTGAAGGCTGTACTTCGATCATTCATCGCGCCGCTCATTTTATTCCCTGATATCATTCCCATACATAAACCCATCCCATCTCAACAACTTCTCAAAGTCCATCTATACACCCGCCGTGTAGGAAAATTTGCCATTATGTCTAACGCAGGCCAACAAGTGCGTCGCTTCTCCAATTCGGCTCACGAGTTATAGCTAAAATGGCATAAATAACAGACTCAAGATCCCGCTGGGAGTACACATACCGTAAGTCATACTTTTTATCATCCGAACATCTACACGTTCTAACATCCACACAGCCAAACCCCGCCGGAACTGCACATATCCACGTACGTTCAGACCTCCTTCAACTTCAACTTTGATGCCACACCGGTCCTTACATCTCCATCCACAGGGTAGTCAGACAGCCCCATATCCACCAGGTTATGGACCACCACCTCCTCTCCCAGGAAATCGCCCCACTGACCAACCCCAATATGCGCCACCACCAGGCCCTCCCCCGGGCCATGCCCAAGCCCAAGCCCAGCCAGGACAAGGGTACGCCCCACCCCCCGGCCCACCCCCGACTCAAATATACGCCCCACCATCTGTGCCTCCCCCTCAATTTCAAGGCCAAGTCCAAGCCCAGGGACAGGGACAAGGTCAAGGTCAGGATCAGGGCTATGCACCTCCCCCAGGCCCACCTCAAAGTTACGCCACGCGTGACGCACCACCCGCTCCACAGGGCTATCCAACTACTGCAGGTGGCGGAGGGGCCGCACCTCAGTTCCCCCAACCACCACCTGCATTCCCCGCTGCACCCCAAGGATACGGCACCCACCCGCCCCCTCAGGCTCTGTATGGTGGTGGTGGGCAATACCCCCCTACGACTGGCCCGCCCCCGGTTCCGGCCCAGAAGCTACCATTGGTGTATCTGGGCGCGACAATCCCTGACCCAAACGCGCCGCCGACCCCACATGGTGTGACAAAGGTACCTGGGTATAACCCTGCGAAAGATGCGGAGGCGATCAAGAAGGCGGTTAAGGGCTTTGGGACGGATGACGTTGCGCGTGAGTCCTGGTTCTACTTGTTGAATACGTTGCGCTGATCCTTTTTCTTAACTCACCTAGTGATTTCCACCCTCGTCAAGATCCCCGTCCTGCAAATGGACGCGCTGGCTGAGTATTACGTTGCCAAGACTGGGAAGAGACTCATCGATGTACTCGATAGCGAGACGAGCAGTTATTTTGGGTAAGTGCTCCCTTCCTACCCCCTCCTTAACTCATTTCGAGCCCTTCTCTTTAGAATGGGTATCCACGCCCTTGCCACAGGCCCACTCGCCTGGGACGCCGAGCTCGTAAAAAAGGCACTTGCAGGAGCGGGGACGAACGAGGCGCTGATCACGGAGCTCGTGCTCGGCCGACCGAGCGCGGAGGTGCGGATGCTGGTTGGCGCATATAGGTGGAGGTATGGACGCGATTTGGCAGAGGGGATAAGGGGGGATTTGAGTGGGGCGGTTGGGAGATGTGAGTATACAACCTTCTGGCATTTCTTGTATTTTCTTAACGCATGCCTTTCTTGACAGTGTTCTTAATGGCATTAAGCGCAAACCCGCCCCCCGATACTGCACCAGTTGACCAGGCGCTGGTGAATGTGGATGTAGAAGAGCTGTATAAGGCAGGGCAGGGGAAGGCGGGTACGGATGAGGTATGTGTCTTATAACTTAGCGTAAATCGAGCTTACACCGTGTACCTTTTCTTCGTGGGGCGTGTAGATTAAGTTCTGCGAGATCTTAATAGGGCGTTCGAGGACGCATTTAAGTGCAGTGTACATGTTTTTCTTTATTTTTTTTTGCGCATATATTTAATTAGGTGGGTTACAGGATCGGCGCGTACGGGAATAAGTATAGAAGTTTGACGAAGGTTATTAAGGCTGAATTGTACGTGACCCCTTTCTTTCCCTCCCCCTCCTACCCTCCTACCCGATTAACCAAACAACCGACTTTCAACTGATTCACATAATCTACTTTTATGATCAACAGCTCAGGCCACCTCCGTACCTCGCTCCTACATATCGTGGAAGGCGCGAAACCAAAGCGGGTGAGCCAAGGATACGGTGTGTGGCGCGACGCAAAGTTGATTGATAAGGCAATGGTGGGGCTGGGTACGAGGGATACCGAATTGGTTTGGAGGTGAGATTTTATGCTTTATGTTTTTATTTTCGTCTCCGTTCTCTTGGCCCCACCCTTTCTTTTCTCCTCTACCCCCACTCACATACAAATGCCGTGGCACCAAATCAAAGATTCTAACTCTCACCCTCTCCTCCCCCATAGGGTCGTCCGCGGGCACTGGGACCCCACCCGGATGGAAGCGATCAAGGCCGCATACCAGCAACGCACGCGGAAAACCCTTGAGGCGCGCGTGGCGTCCGAAACGAGCGGCTCGTATAAGAAGTTAATGGTCGCGATCGTGAGCGGGGCGGGGTTGGGGGCTGTTATGAGTAAGAAATAGAATGCGTGGTATGCGTCTTATGTGTGATAGAGAAGAAATTGCAAGGACCTGGTAGAGGTGTTGATTTTCGTTCGTTTAATTTTCCTGTTTGTATTTTTGTCCTTTTGATTGAGTTCGGATTTGTGATGGTGGAGTGTATTTTAAATAGGAAGTTTGTGAGTGGGATATACTATTTGTGTTTTGGTTTGGTTGTCTGACTATTGACTGTGTTGGAGGAGATTTTATAATGATACAAGACTTAAACTCATTCTTTTCTGGGGCTAGTGGTTCGTGAATTCGATCTCATTCACTAGTTTGATCCTTGGTTTTTGTCTAAATTCTCGTGTTTTATAATGATCGCATGTTACTCGTTAAGATGGATGAGGGGAAGATTAGCGGTCTTGTGTTCGGTGAGTACTTGTGGTTGATAGATGAGTTTACCATATTCAACCAATTTCACGCGTTCTAGAGATCCAAAGGAAGTTTGTACATTACTTCGAACTGCATGATTGCTCAGGGCGCTCGAAGTCGCGGAAGCTTCTTGTGTCTGCACCTTCAATACCAACTTACACCCTAGACACCATATTCGCCGCACACAGCGGACCCGGGATCATTACATTCCCCACAGATATCGTGTGTAGTGGTGTAGATATGTCTGTGGTAGCCGTGGCAATCTCGGATATAGCGACGAGGACACGGAGATTGAACTCGCAGAGGCCGTTATACATTCGTATGAGAAGTGGGGAGGTAGGAAGCGGAGGCTGTTGCAGAGTTGGAAGGTTCCGACACTTATCAGTCAGCACCCCCTACAGTCTCGCCGTATATACTTACCCCCCATCCGTAGGTCTAGATTTAAAATTCTACGCCATTATCCCTACAAGCCCGCAATAACGACTGCGAGCCCCACCTCTGCCCTCTCCTGGCTACACTCCACCACACGTGCTTGACCGTAACGCGCTCTATGCAGCGTTCATAGCCGCTTCCGCCCCATATACTCATACCACGGAGAGTGATTGGTACTACAGAACTGAGCTACCCCCTAAAATCACGGATCGTACTCATCGTTGCCAGTTTGAAGTTGCAGGGGTATGGTAGAGAGGGTCAGTTGAGTTTGAGGCCTACGATGCGTACGAGGAGCGAAGTCATCGCTCGTTCTACCTTTCTTCCACGCACAATACCAACACCAACACGCAACTATGCCAGAGGACAGGATAAACAAAAAAACTATCGCAAAATCCATATGCTCGTACAGTATCGAATTACACATATTCTGTGCTACCCAGGGCATATCCTCTATCCTCACATTTGAGTAGGTGGTATGTGGTTGTGATAAAGTATATTCCCGGAGGCGTTTCCATAACCATCGCACACACACTGGTACTAGGCAGCGCATAGGTACTACTGGATAAACGAATTGCGGATGCTGGTGTGTGCATTCCCCGAGAAGGGCCTCGTACATGGGGACTTGAGAAACATGATTTGTGAATCACCGTCGTCGTGGGGGTGGAGGTGAGGGTAAAGGAAATGGAATGTGTATCTGGTGACTTCAACTAGGGTAGGAGGCAAGGGGAGGTTTGGTGCCCTAATGCTGGCCTGAACAAAGAGCTCTTAGAGGAACGGCCTGTCCCCTCGGACAATTTGAAGATTATGAAGGATGCCGATACTAGGGTTCTTACGAGGATTGGGAAACTTGCGGGGAATTAGCGGCCGTTTTGTGACGACATACGTTGATGTGTAGGCGGTGCTGGTGCCCCGAAATGCCAGACCTCTTCTGAAAATGGGGTTATCATCGTGTTGCGCTTCAAGCCGGCCGGCGCGAGGTGCAATGGCTGTGCAATGCGCGCCCCTCGGCATAGTTTGGTGGAGAACGAGCAGATTTGGGTACTGACAATGTCAGACGACCTCCAAGGGCCAACATGCTCAGCTTTCGACCCACTGAACTCGAGATGCCATCCGTGCATGACAATCATTAATGTCGTGGTTATTTCCGTTAGTAGAATTTGGTGATGAGGCACCAGTACCGGTACTATGGGAGTGATGACCTTGTGCTCGTCCTTGACCGGAACTCGTTAGCTCAGCGATGGGTGTTTCATTGTTGAATGTTCAACGTTCAACGTTCAATGTCAAGTCGCGAAAGTCATGTGAGGCGATATCAGCTGGTACTTATTGAATTGAATTCCTCACAAAATCAACGATGACATAGTGAGGGATATGCCACGCCATGTCTAAACGTTTACAGGAATCAAATTACGGTTACCCCTCGAAACCGATTGTGTTTCAATGTCATCAGGATTCAGCACCTATCTGACTTGTGCCTTTGCTCGGCCCCTTCCAAGATCAATGTTGTCGTAAACAGTGGGGAATACCCCAAACTATCTCCAGAAATTTCGTGAATGACATCAACGGATCCCGTTCCGTGAAGTTGTCAACTATCTCTATTCCTCCCAACACGGCATTAACATGTTTTATTCGGAGGTAGATATTGATTTTGTCAAAGAGTTCATCCCTAAACGTATCAGTTGTGAAGCTCAATGACACAAAGAAACTCAAGATGGCTACATCTTCTCAAGGCCTCATTCAAACGTTACCCCAACCTTTACATTAAATCCGGCACTGCCTATGCCCGGAATGACATACCCCGCATTCCGGATCTCCGGTATGCAAGGACATTTAAATCCCGACCCCCAGCCAAGATGCACATATAACTACATCATTCCAACACTCCTTGTGGTTGTGGAATGGAGGATGCTGGGCCCGCAGCCGGATATGTAGCATCACATCGTGACTACACATTTCTCGATGCGCGCGCCACTGGCACTATTCTTCAAACCAGTGCGGATTCTGCGGAATAAGATTAGAGGGCACGACCGTGACACATGATGTAACATGTTTCATGATGGTTGGAGCAAGCTTTACCAGTGGGTGAATTGTGCATTTCTGGGCGTTTCTGGATCCTAAGTATCCTCTAACCTGTTAGCGCCTCCAATGTGTAAACCCTTTTAGTATTTATCCACAGCCTCGCCCATAGAGTCTTATTTTAGCCTATTATGACGTGCTTTCATTTTTTGCGATGCCAGGTTGATCGGTGAAAAAGCAACAACTCACCCCGCCCCCACCCGGCCTACTATATGGGAACCTGCTTAGTCTTGTGTATGATTTCCAGTCCCTGAGTAATTTTAGTCCTGAGTAATTTTATCAGACCACATCACTTGATCAATATCAGTGCAAACTGGCTATCCTAAAACGTATATTTAATGCAGGCATACGTCAAGTCACTAGTCACATCCAAAGCCTTGGGTAGGCGTCGGACTTTTGAGGTATCTGTATACCTCCAAGTCAAGACTGGCTATACTAGGAATACACTTCTTTAATTATATCTCCCAAGGTCAGGATCGGCATTAACGGCATACCTATTCGGCCTCGGAATCACTTCCTCACGAAGACATGGGTTGTAGCACCACACATCCGAAGTACAATTTCCGTAGAAGATGGATTTGAAACTATGTAAAGGTGCTTCGGGGATTAAAGCAGATGTGTCCAGAGTCAAAATCGACTAAATGGGATGCGCTCCCGGAGTACAGGTTGGTCCATTAATTCGGTAAAAACCCCGTATGGTATCCTTGGTAGGCTCAATTTACCGTTTAGTTAGAGCTATTAATAATACTGGAACCGCGTCCAAGGCAGAAGTGGTGAAGGCCAGTGAGGTATCAGAGCCCAAAACGGGAACCTCTGACCTAGTGCCAGTGCTACAAAAATGACCGACGGGAAGCGATCATATAAGCGACGAGCGTAGATCAGTCATAGAATGTAGAGTTCAAAATTAACAACAATCGTTCACGGAGCTACTAACTATACAGCCAGCCAACCCTTCGTCTATAGCGGCTGATCCAATGCATGCGGCGCATTGCAAATCCCATTCGGTTCACTGGTACCGTGCTTACTGCCCGGTGCAGTGTTTTTTTAGTCAGAAACCCCTAGGAATCGGGCGCTCAAGGTTTAAAGCGCATGTGCTTTACCTCATGCCGATCCTTAGAGCTAGAAATTTTCTAGCGAGATGAGTACCCTTTTTAATTATCAATAATTCTTATTGATAAGCTTGGTTCCAATGGAGAAAATATGTGATTTTCTTGTTCACTCGCAGAAATATGTTCGGGTACAGAGCGGTGAAGCGCACGTGTGCAAGTGATTGGACATTGAAGTCTATAGTTGGGAGAATAGTCACTTTGAAGTGAATTAAGTAGAATGTAAAGCAACCATCAACGTCGGCACCCATACCGGATATCCTCTGCCGGCGAGCGCTGACTCTCTATTAATAGGAGAGTCGAGATTAATTTCCCGATGGGTTGCATGAAACTGCGTGAAGAGCTATATTTGATGAGTATACCATGGTCGGGCTGATACGGTTGGCAGTGGCGGACGTCAACCGGATAAGCTTGGGTGCCATTGTGCAGATGATTAACCATGTACCACGAGCCGGTACTATTCGTCTTTCTAAAAACAACCAAAAATTGACTCTATTATCACCGCCATGGTCGAATGGAGGAAGGAGACAACACGGAAGCGAAAAAAGAAACTGCGAGACGCATGGTGACCCATAGTATTTTGATGAACCAACTCAGGTCGAAGGGGCGGGACTGCAGGAAAATTTTGAAACACGCGGTCTGCAATCGTGCCGTGAACTCACCTTTGACATGCGCCGAAATGAGTTCAAGGTATAAAAGTCCTCCATATTGCAAAGAAAGGTCTTCAGTCACCAGTCATTTCGTCTTGGTAGCGCATCTAGGAGCTTTACATCTGGTAGGGCCTATTTCATCCGCATACTATCCGCTATCTTACCGCGTAATTCTGTAGTGTGTTGCCAACATTCATTATGCTCTTCACATCCTCCGCCCTCGTTGCGGTTCTCGCCTCCGTTGTCACCGTTGGAGCAGCACCAGCAAAACCCTCTACCACTACGCCTGGCCCCGTCCCTGTTATCACCAATGGGGCTGCCATTGCTGCAGGACTCATGACTGAGCCCAGTAATAACGACCGTTTCAAGAAGTTGTTGACAGATAGCAAAGGAAATCTTCTCACTGGTGACGCCCTTCGCGGCCTCACTGTGTTTGATTTCAACCAACAGAAGCCTAATCCTGGAGCCAAGGGCGGTTCCATCCTTCTCGCCACCGTCGACAACTTCCCAATCCTCCAGAGTCAGGGGATCTCCGGCGCCATTTCCTTCGTTGAGCCTTGCGGTCTTAATATCCCTCATTTCCATCCCCGCGCTAGTGAGATATTCTTCGTCACAGAAGGTGTCCTCGACACTGGATTCGTGATGGAGAATGGGTTCAACACCGAGATCCAGACTCAGTTAGGCAAATTCCAGGGCACAGTCTTCCCCATTGGTAGCATCCACTACCAGCAGAATCCTACATGCGATCCCGTCGTCTTCGTTGCAGCGTTGAATAGCGAAGATCCTGGGAGGTCCGATATTGCCACCAGCTTCTTCATGCTTGATAGTGATGTTGTCAATGCTGCACTGGGCTTCCCGGAGACAATTGGTGGCTCCAACATTGATCAATGGAGATCCCATGTCCCTGCAAATTTGGCTGCAGGAGTTGATAGCTGCTTGAAGAAATGTGGGCTGTCAAAGAAATGATCCTGTGCCAGATTGGTTGTCATAATTGAAAGTCCATTCTTTTTCGAGATTAGCCCCTCTATACACATATATTTGTTGAATGCTTTTGAATGTACCAGGATTTACTATGGGGGTAGTTGCGCTTGTCGAGTTGTTTTCAGATCCATCCCAATTCATATAATGTGATTGATACCCCAAGGAGCTCGCGGCGACCATTTTAGGACCGATTTGAGGTGGCACAGTTAATCAGACCAGCTGATGAGCCGTACTGATAGAATCCTAAATGAGTCTCGAGAGTGGACATACGGAGGCCTGATGCTGAGCCTAAATCCTTCGAGATCGAAGCCAGGAGGCACCAACTGCGCACTTCACCTTGAACTCCCTCAACTTTATCAGTTACACCCGCATGATACCCAAAAATAGAACCCTCTCCCTCTCACGTGCGGCGGATTCTGCTGTCCATGTTTCCTTCGTAATTCAAATGGCTTGGAATGTGCATGCCCACATGCTGTTCTGCAAGTCAAAGTACACCACGATTACTGATTATATTGAAGCAATATTTGACATGAGCTTCTTTAATAACAGTCATAAATGACTTGCCACGTAAAATTTCCAGCAATGCAGTAACACGGACCAGAACTCTCGAGACTACATGGTTGGCCAGGTGCGCCAGCTGAACGCCGCGTGGAGGGGGGAGACGCTGAACGCTAGCCCGGAACCTGACCGGTAGAAGTGATACGAATGAGTACGCGCTCAAGGAGAATACTAGAGCTTGGCAAAGGGTTGGTCAGCTGGGGAGTCAGGGGAGTAGAAGGCAAAGTGGGGGGTATTGACCGCCCACATCTGGTGGAGTGATCGGAATTTTAGTGGTTGCGGTCGGTGATATGGGGTATTATACTTTCTCGTGACTGTCCACAAGAGGGCGACGAATGTCTGGTTCACGTGGTGATTCCCCTGAGTCATACTCCCGGATGGTCTACACAACAACTTCTCGCTGTACCTGGGGGAATTAAGGCGAAGATGGGCGGGCGTTGTTTTATGCACCGAACCTCTAAAATCACCGTCAACATTCCCGGCGATTCTTCTCCTTCATATCTACGATGTTTCTCCAGAACGGCTCGGAATCTGGATGACGCCATTGGCCGGAAGAAAGTTAAGACAATTTGTAGCGTTCTGTATTGTTAAATGTCATGAGTCGCACATAATCGCTGGTACTGGATCGTTTGGGCACACCTGACTAGTCCTTTAAGTTTCCACTCTTTGACATCACCATATGGCCTAAATCTTCAAACCGAGCGCAAATTCGAACAGAAAACGCTCGGATCTCCACAAATTAATCTGTTGTAAGACACCGTAAATCCATTTGAAGCGACTTGTAGGAGGTTATGAATATACATTCCACCAGAGGAAACCGATGTGTCGTTGATGGCCAGATATTAAAAATTACCAGACATACTAGCGGCTCGGATAAGGTGGTGCGTCAGCCTAAGCAGAGTTGTGTAATGGGCGAAATAGAGGCGGAACTGTTGAAAAGGTGGGTTGTGTAGTGTCTTTCTTGAAAAAGAGGGCTTCAAGTCATCCTTCTAGAAGCGTCATCGCCTTTAGGAATTCACCACATGTTCAAGTTGACGGATATGGGGCAATGTTGATGATAGGGCAGTTGTGCTGGTGGGATTGGCAGTTGAGATGATATAGAACACGACACATACACTGTATTACGAAGTGGCAAGCGCCCACGGCCTTGCAGGCTGATGTTCTTCATAATTTCAAATACCAATGATGAGTCTTTTTAAGTTGGATATATATGAGTAGAAAAAACGAACATGCAAGGCTATTTCAGCTGAACAAATATGAGTAGATGATGATAAGAAGGGAAGAAAGCGAAAAAGGGTGGTCCCACCTTCCCACGATGCTTCCTAGAAAGATATTCTCCATTGGCGACATCACACGCCTCTCTTTGAGCACCCAAGGTGCGGTACTGGAAGGGTAACGATATTGAAGTTAAAGAGTTGAGGATGATATCTTCGTGCGTTCTCGTTTAAACTTGTTGCACGACTCGCGGGGCGTGCGCCCAATAACAATATTTTGCATTTTTGGACGTGGAATACAGCTTGGATCCTAAGGACACGCGACGAACACAACTTTAGTTCATACACTCGGATTCAGCATTCATTGAGAACAGTACCAAGCTGCTCACAAGCCACGATGGATATTGGGTTCACTCATTCATATCCCCGCACTAGACGTCTGGGATAGTTCCACTATCGACTAAGCTCTATTTTTTCCATCCCACACGAAGGACATTCCAATAATTAATCGATCCGCGGACAAGTTTAGGATACATCGTCGGTGGCCTGGGGAGAGTGGAAATTATTCCCAACAATATTCCCTTTCGCACGTCTTGGAGCTTTTTCTTCAACCTACATCACGAAACCGAATATCATTCGCGCCTTCTATGTGGGCTTAAACTACGACACTTCAGCACAGCATTGCCATTGAATTTTGCTCCACGCATCCAACACCACCGCCGGCACCCATACCTTGAAGTACTTCACACGATTCATCATCGCAAACTATCGTTGAACGAAGTATGTTTTTCCCAATGTGTAGAAAGTCTATATGGATTCAGATTGGGAGATATCCGAAGTTCTATGATATACATGGACTGGGGGGTACTGCCGTGAGGCTCCGCAACGTGAACCCCCCTGAAACAGCTTCGTGGTTACCTCGTGGTTCAATAACTCAAGCAAAACCAGTTTTCGTTCGTCTGTATAGGCAGGCTTTTGAAAATGTTTAGGCTCGCGTCTTTTGTCCACAGTTTAACCGCCCAAATTTCGGCCTTTAGATGATTCTACAGATTTTGAACCAGGAGGCCAGGCCAATTTATGGACTTATCGCAGTTGAGAAACACGAGTTGAAGGCAATCGATCTATATTGGGGTTCGCCGCCATATGTGCCTCTCCTTATGTACTTGACCATCGGTACCAACAAATCGTATATCATAACACCATTGGTCGTTTTTCACCCTCATTTCCTCACATGGATACATTAGGCTTTCCTGTGGATAGGTCACACTCCGATAGGTTGGATATTGAGTCTAGCGCAGAAGGGAACACAACCAACCTCGTTTTCGAGTGGCAATGCCATAATAGCGTAAGCCAATTGTCACATTGACTTGAAGTCAAATTCACCGTTTTGCTAGCGTTATAGGCCCAGTAGGATCTGGGAAGAGTTCTATGAGTACACACGAATATTTTTCGGAGCTTCGGTCTCAAGTAATGCAAATATGATCGAGCTCATTAGTATTGCAACAGGGAATGAAACAATTGTCATTGACCACGGTCTGAAGCCCTGTACTCATATGGTCCAAGCATTTTCCTGCACTAATCCTAAGAATCTCGACCGCAACATCATCTTATTTGAGTTGAAGGAATGCGAAGGAGAAATCCCAAAATATTCAAAGGACTATGTGGGATGATATTGAACCAGACGCAGGTCATTCTCGCCAAGAGATACTTGAAGCAAGTTATTGGAAGCCGATGGTAAACGGTGATTCATGTGTCCTCCCATTTGACGGTACCTAGGAGTCTGCCTGGAGCATTATTGGCTACCTCGTTTCTGAACCCGTTCAGAAAATCGTTGTTCGACTTGACCAACTCCGGGAAAACTCACGAGAAGGACAAGAACGTCGCTTCAGGTATCCAGATACAATGTCAAATAATCCAGATCTGAACATTTGGTAAATCGATTGACGAAGTTCATTTTTTCTAAGGGAGCTCGAGAATATTAACTTTGAAGGACTATTGCGGAAAGCACGCTCACCTCTTGCGCGGGTTCGCCAGTACATTGGGGCTGTGGGTCCTAGAATCCATTTTGGAAAACCGTACTAGTATTTCCAAGATGCGATGACTGACACCAGGAGAATTGACAATAGGAGAATCCTGCTCATCATATAGAATTTATCATTTCTGGGAAAGGTGTCTAGGGTTTTTCTTGTTACTGAACCACAGCTATTGGTTTTGATGCAAATGAAAAATGGTGTCACTACTGATGAACCATTTGCCTGGGAGGGCCGCTCGATTCAAAATGCTTGGCAAACGCTAGCACAAACTTGGAGAACGCAAAAAAACATGCTTTTCTAACAACTTTCGAATTCTCGAAGATGCTCTGTTATTTTTTTCGGTATGCCCAAATTCCTTTCTGTGCCCGGGGGCTTAATGTATTCAACGATCCTATCCCTAAATTAAACTATTAGGTTTTGTGACAGGTTGGAAGGATGAACATAGTGAGTCTGAAGTCCGACGTGGCCGTAGGCTTGTGCTAGACTCATAAGTTTGGGGGACGGGAGAGAGGTGACTGCGTGTACAGGACTTGGTTGCCACAATTGATGTGGAAACTTAGCAGTGTGTGCATTATTTATTGTAAGATAGGATCAAGCTGAGAGTAAATCTGCTGGGCGGGCACCACTCTCGGCACAGTCAATACCCCCAAAAATACAGTTGAGTCCCGACTGAGGACTAAAAAGATGACATCGAGAATCGATCACATGACTAAGTGCCTCGTGCAATTGAGTCGATTTGTTACGATCCTTGACTTGACTACAAACCACTCCGAGCAAGATTACGAGTACCACACAATGGGCCTATCTGTGAGTAGATCTGGTACGACTCTCTTATACTAATCAGAGCATCCTACAGGGATCGAAATCCACCCTCCAACAAGGCGAGCAGACTGCAGCCGAAAATCTTTTCGATCTTGGATTTTCTTATCATCAGAGATATGGGGATACTCACCAACAGGAGGATCTTGAGGATGCCATCACATACTACAAAGCTGGTTTAGCAGAAGATCCTGCAGGAAAACCTGAACATCGGCTGTGGTTGAACAATCTTGCCGTTGGGTTGATCACTAAATATGAAAGGCTTGGCCAAGTAAAAGATCTCGAAGATGCCGTCTTTTACCGTGAACAATCATTAAGATTACACCCTCCTGGTCACCCAATGAGAGCTTGGTCTCTAAATGGTCTTGCGAATACCTTGTTTATAAAATATGAGCACTGCCAGAAGAAAGATGCCCTCGAGGAGGCTATAACCTGTTATGCACAAGCACTGGAGCTGCGGCCGCCTGGTCACTCTGATAGATCTGAGTCTCTCAATAATCTTGCGAATGCTTTTCGTTCTAGATATCAGGAGTTTGGAGAAACTAAAGATCTAGAGGCAGCTATTAGTGGTCACGAGGAGTCTTTAAAACTGGTTCCACCCGGCCACCCTGACAGACTGTTATCTCTCAAAAATCTGGCAAATTCTCTGCATACTAGGTACCGAAAACTGGGGGAAATAAAAGATCTAGAGGAAACCATAATTTGGAACGAGGAGATTTTGGAGTTACACCCACCTGGCCACTCTGGAAGGTCCTACGTTCTGAACAATCTTTCAGATGCTCTGCATGATAGGTACAAACAGCTCAGGGATATATCTGATGTAAAGAGGGCTATAAATTTCAGCAAACAGGCTCTGGAATTGTGTTCACTCTATGATCCTGGCAGATCTTTGTTCCTATTTAATCTTGCAAATGCCTTTTTTGCCAAATATGAGCAAGTTGGTGGTACAGGAGTTCTGGAAAAAGCCATTGCAGGTTATCAACAAGCATTACAGCTACGTCCTCCTGGCCATCCTGACAGATTCTTGTCCCTTGGAAATCTTGGAAATGGTTTGCATATTAGGTATCAGAGTCTGGGGAAAACAGCAGACTTAAGGGAGACTATAAAATATCATGAGGAAGCATTGTCATTGTGCCCAGTTGGCCATCCTAACAGAGTTACTGCTTTGATCAATATTGGAAATTCTGTACTTAGCAGATTTAAACAACTTGGGAAAAGTAAAGATTTGGAAGATATCATTTCATGGAATAAACAGGCATTGGAGATATGCCCTCCCAATCATCCTCTAAAGTCTTTAGCTCTTAACAATCTTGCAAGTAACTTGTCAATCAGATATGAACAACTTGGAGATATTGAGGATTTGAGAGGTGCTATAAACTATAACAAAAAAGCACTGGAATTGTGCCAACCTGGTCATCTTGAAAGGATTAAGCCTCTCAATAATCTTGCAGGTGCTCTCCATACCAGATATCAACAAATTGGGGAGATAAAAGATTTGGAGGAGGCCATAGCTTGCCACCAAGAAATATTGAGTCTATTAGCACCTACTCATCCTGACAAATCTGTCTCCCTGAATGGCCTTGCAAATGCTTTAATCACAAGGTATGGGCAGATTGGACAGAGGAAGGATCTAGAAGAAGCTATAAATTGTTATGAACAAGCATTGGAGTTGCACCCAGATGGTCATCCTAACAAACCTTCAATTTTGAACAACTATGCCAGTTCTTTGTTTAGTAGATATCAGAAGTTTGAAAAAATGGAGGATATGGACCAGGCCATTGCTTCATACAGACAAGGACTGGAATTATATACACCTGGAAATCCAGGGAAGTCTGGATGTCTGCACAACCTTGCAAATACTTTGATTGCTAGATATGAAGATCTTGGAGAAACAAAGGATCTTGAAGAGGCCATAACACTTCATGAACAGGCATTGAAACTGCATCCACCTGGGCACCCTGAGCACCCCTCATCCTTAAGAAACCTTTCAACTGCAATGCTGAACAGATTTGAATCTACTGGGAGTATGTCTGACCTTGATTTTGCCACAACCAACTACAAAGCTGCTTTGGAGTGTTTATCACCCCATCACCCATTTTATAGTGCAATACTTTCTTCTCAGGCTTTACTGGAAATTACTAAACATGAGTCTACCTGGGTAACCTGCCATGACTGTTTTCATATTGATAAAGCATGCATGCTATTCAAAGCAGCAGCTGATCATGTAACATCTAGTCCTTACTCCAGGTTTACAGCTGCTAGAAAGTGGGCTAGGCTTGCTCATAAGCATCAGCACAACTCTGCAATTGATGCATATTCCATGGCATTGGAGTTGCAACAGCAAAATCTTGCTCTATTGCCTTCAGTTATATCCCAACAAGAGCACATGGGAGAAACACCCCAGCTAGGTCTTAATGCTGCCTCTTGTGCCATTAGTGCAGGTAAACTGGAATTAGCTGTGCAATTTTTGGAACAAGGAAGATCTATATTATGGTCCAAGATGCAAGGATATAGGCAGTCCCTTGATGAGCTCTATAAAAAGGACCCACTACTGGCAAGTGAACTCAGAGTTGTTGCACATCAGCTTGAAAAGAATGCTGTTTCAATTGATGTAGATGTTGCACTTCAATGTCTACTGGCGGAAAAATGGAGAGATTTATTACAAAAGATCAGACAACTTGATGGTTTTTCAGATTACTTACAAGCTGCTTCTTTCCACACCTTGCAGAAGGCAGCTAATGAAGGACCCATAATTATGGTTAATGTCAGTAGCTTTCAAGTGGATGCTTTGATTCTTATCTCTTCTGATCCTCCTCTGGCTGTTCCACTTTGTGACACATCCCCTGAGATGCTAGGGCAACTTTTACTTCAACTCTTGGAGGTTACAAGTGGTGTTAGGCCAAATAAAGATATTGTTTCAATCTTGCAGCATTTATGGGATGGTGTAGCTCAGCCTGTGGTAAAAAGACTTGCACAATTAGGGGTTCCAGAGAAGTCACGTATTTGGTGGTGTCCAACATCTTTTTTATGTGCATTGCCTGTTCATGCTGCAGGGCCATACAAAAAGGGTGCCAATAATCTGCCCTATCTCTACACTTCCTCCTATACTCCAACATTGTTATCATTGATCAAAGCAAGGTCTGGACTCCCCCAAAATCAGTCTACTCCCAAGATATTACTGGTTAGCCAGGCAGATGACACCATTCCTAAAGTAGCTGCAGAAATTGAAGCAATAAAGAAATTCAGAAAAGATATAACCTCTTGTTCTGGGCAGGATGCCCACAAGAAAGCTGTGCTTCAAGGTCTTCAGTCACACTCCTGGGTTCATTTTGCCTGTCATGGATGCCTTGAGGCTCAACCATTTAACTCATGGTTTCAGCTTCATGGTGGAGAACCCCTGACAATTCTTGACCTGGCAAAGGCTCAGCTACCAAATGCAGAGTTTGCTTTTCTATCAGCTTGCCACAGTGCAGCAGGGGACATCTATGGAACACCAGATGAATCCATCCACCTTGCAGGAGCTTTACAATTTTGTGGATTCAGAAGTGTGATTGGAACATTATGGGCAATGGTAGATGATGATGGTCCTGCTCTTGCACATGCATTCTATTCACACATGTTCCGCAATGGAGAAAATGTCAATTTCAGAGATGCAGCAGAAGGCCTCAATTTTTCAACCAGGGAATTGAAAAAGCAGCATGTCACACTGGATCGCCGTGTCAACTTTATTCACATTGGGGCCTGATAAGGCTAGTATCAACTCTTGTCTGAATATTGTCAAAAAGCTGACAATTCATTTTTTTAAACAGTATCTCTGGAAACTCAATTTTTTCAATATATACCTCTTCACATTTTTTTAAGCCTTGTTCATGCTTTATTGAAGACAGTTAGTTGTAATATCCTTTTCATCTATATTTTTGAGTTTTCAAAAATTTCCCTTTGTTATCTATGGTTTGAAGGGGGATACCATAGGTAGAAACAAAGGAAATTTCTATGCAGAGGGTTAGCATGAGAGGTGAGTGGTACTCCAGGGAATTTGAATAAGCTCGACTTCAAAAGCAAAATTATGAATCACGCCCCAATTTGCAGCCGCCAAGCCAAACATCCTTGAAAAGGAAATTTAACTCCCGATCAATTTGACTACAACATGAATACTGTCTCCCTGTCATCCGCATCGCCATATATCACTTCCCTGGCGGTCAGTTCATTTTGCCGTTTCCCACGTTGACCGAGTGGGTACATGGTATATACCCGCCGGTGCACTAAATTTTAGCCAAGAAAGGCCGTATTAGAGAAGGTGTAAAAAGATGTGGTGAGTGCGCTCAAATGCTTAGACGTGTAGGGGACTCGGAGTAGACGCGCACTAGGCTTATCATTAATGACGTAATCTGCTTCCGAACCGTAATACTTGTCAGGGCCATCCTGGCATTGCCGCTACAAGGGTTCATGGGGAAATGAACACGTTCTTGTCTTTATAAAACATTATAGTCTCAGTCCCGACCAGGTCCCGGCGCCGGATGAAGGAGATGCAAGCCATTGTTGTTGTTGCCGTGACAGTGGTTGGGTTGTTCCTCTTCAAGTGCTCAAATGCTTCTAGAAAGGCTGGCCACAAACTTCCTGGGCCGAGAGGATGGCCTATTGTAGGTAACATTTTGGGCGCTCAACGCCTTTGGGTCCAACTTGCACAAATGAGCAAAACATACGGTAAGTACCACCGCCAGCCAACAACAATTTCCTGACACAAACTTAGGTCCGCTGTATTCTCTGCGAATTTTGAACAGACCCTTGGCTGTAATCAATACCACCGAAGTAGCCAGGGAACTCTTGGAGGTTCGCTCAACGAATTACTGGTCACGACATGTGCCCAAGATGATAGAACTGTTTTGTATCGTTTTTCAGTCCAATCATCCAAAATGTTGACCCTGAAATAGCTCCGGTATGGAGAGAGGCATTGTCTTCCAGCCTGATGCGAATCGTCTACGGAGTGGCCGAAACCTTATCCACAGTTCCATCAACCCACAATCTATACCACATATCCGCCTGTTCCTCGATGAGCACGTAACGAAGCTCCTGGTTGATATCGTTCGGGATCCTAAGAACCACCCAGAACACGTGCACAAGTGAGTACACTGATGTCTTCAATGGGCGAGCAGGTTAAAAATCGCTATTATGTTCTAGTGCGGTTACCTCTGTTATGCTACAGATATCACACGGCTACGAAGTCAAGGATGCAGCTTCAGACCCGTTTTTACGGATGGCCAACGAACTCACGAGAAACTTTGCTCAGGCTACCAATGTAGCGAACTTCCTCGTGGAATGGGTACCTTTTTGTGAGCTTTCCGGAACACCTGCTTTATCTCCTCATTTGAAAGAAATATTTGTACTAGTGTCATACCTTCCGGAGTGGCTTCCTGGTATGGAATTTAAGCGAACAAGCAAAGCGTGGAGACGGCAATATGATCTTCTTGCAACGACTGGGATGAACATGGTCAAGGATTCAATGGTGAATAAGCTGAATCGATCTCTCCCCGATCTGACCTTTAAATCAAAAAGGAAAAAGGCGTAGCAAGACCGTCATTAATCTCGGACGTATTGCAGAAGGAAGGTATTCTCAGCCCTGAAGCTGAGAGCATGCTTATGTTTTCAGCCACCGAGGTCTTTTCAGGTGAGACTATTTCTTTGATACCTGAGATACCACCTGCTTATTTTTTTTCCAGGTGGTGCTGATACCGTAGGTTGTCCTATATACATCAACTAAAAACACTGAGCAACTTGGTATCTTGACAGACCATCTCTTCTATCAAGTCATTCATTTTGGCGATGGTGTTGCACCCAGACGTACAGAAAACAGCACAATTAGAAATCGATAAATTAACAGGAGGTACACGGTTTCCTACCATCCAGGATAGATCCGATCTCCCATACATTGACTGTATCATGAGGGAGACACTGAGATGCTTCTCACCCATTCCATTAGGTGAGTACTCCAATAATGATTTTGGAAGGGTAGGTATATAACTTGTCATCAGTTTGGAGGAAACCAACAACGCATGACATATACAATGGGTGCGAGATTACACCAGAAACTATGGTCTTCGTCAACTTTTGGTACGAATTATCCAACTTCGTCTTTGAATTCACATGAACAACAAAATGCGGTAGGGCTATGCTGAATGATCCAGACGTGTACCCAGATCCACAATCCTTCCGCCCCGGACGTTGGATTAATTTTGAACCCCGCACCGATCCTCTGAAAGTCGCCTTTGGATTCGGGCGTCGTCTGTGTCCTGGTCGGCACCTAGCGGAGGACCTTCTATTCTTAGCATTTTCATCTTTACTTGCTGCATTTGACATCCAAGCCCCGGTTGATAAGGAAGGAAAGCCTGTCTTTCCTCCAGGACAGTATACCGACGGCGGGATAATGTGAGTTTGATCGTTCTAATAGTCTTGTTTTCGACTCTAATATTTTATTAAGTGGCCCGGTGCCCTTCGATTGCTGCTTCAAGCCGCGGTCAGATGTTCTGATTAAATCTTTGTTCGAATAATTCGTATCATGTTGAGACTCATACGGCTGCTATACTGTGTAATTCTGACTCGAATGATGCATTTTTTTTGTGTAAATATGAAGCTTCCCCGAATCTAATACCGACGCCTGACCAAGGATATATAGGTCTGCTATTAGATCGCACCACAAAAAGTCCCAATGATTATATTCATAAAATACAAAATGATTAACGCACCAGATACATATTACGAACAAGGGTATATATCATAACACAGCCCAACCCAAAAAACGATTCGCAGCTCCTCAATCCACCACGACCAACCCATTAAAACTTCTCCTCGTTAGCGCCTTCCTCATCACATTAAACGGATTAAACTCATCCTCCCCCTCCTCCATTCCATCCTGTCCAACTTTCTCCCACCCCTCCTCCTCCTCCTCCCCCATGAACACCTTCAACATCGCAGGCGAGAACCCATTCATCAACGCCACGCCCTTCCTCTCCGCCTGAACCTCCACCGTCGCATGCACAAAGGCGGATCCATACCGCCTCACATCCCAAAACACCACCTGCGGCACATCATACCCCGCCTCCTTATACGCCTTCTCAATTCCATCATAATTGGTCTCCCACTTTGCCGGATCTGGCCTCGTCTCCATCTCCTCCTCAGCACCCACACCCATACCCATATTCGCGCCCGCACCGGTAGCCTCATCAAACTGCATATCCGAAAACACAAAAACGCGCTTAATCATATCCTCCCTCCGCACTTTATTCTCCACCGCGAGCGGCAAAAGTAACCTCCCAAACACCGCCTCCAAATCCGTATTCAAGCCCCACTCCCCCCGCACCATCTCCTCCAGGATCCGCACAAGCGGCTGTTCCAAGTCCAGCCGGACAAACTGCGGATCCGCCGAGAAAGTGATGAACCCCGCGTCGAACGGCGGACGCGCGAGGTGCGCAAGGATGAGGGATAGCGCTACGGCTGGGAAGATCGGGAGGACGTTCCGCTTGTCTAGACCCATGCCGAGGGACCCCATCGACCCCGACACGTCACATACCGCAATCGCGCTATCTAGCGTCCCGGACTCGCGCAGCCGCTCGACCAGCGCGCCCCACTGCTGTTCCAGCACCCTCAACCTCATCTCCGCGACGCGCCGTTTCGCGTCTGCGAGTTCGGTGTTCTTCTTCTTCTTCTCCCCAGACGGCTCGGAGGTGGCAGCGCCGGCGACGGTTTTCCTGAGTGCGTACACTTCTGCGACGAGCTCGTGCGGGAGCAGCGTCGCGCCGCTAATCCCCCGCCGCCCATTCTCGACCTCCACGAGGTACGCCTCGAACCCCGTAGGGTCGTGCCGGAAAAACGCGTCTGTATTATTGCGCATACATACCGCGCTAACGCGGCCGTACCTAATCTCAGTCCAGCGTCGCGCGCACATGAGCGGTTCTGGGATCCGCGAGACGCTGCGGAGGGGAGTGAGGACCCAGCGCTGGAAGAACGAACGGAGGATCGTCATACTGTTTGTGGAGGTGGAGTCAAAGGAGGTGAAAATGAGGGCGGTGGGGTAAGGCGAGGGTGTTTGGGCACGCTGGAGAAGCAGACTAATGGCGGTGGAGATGTTGGTATGGCGGTCGTGTGAACCTGCTGGGGTCGGAGCCCATTTTCCAGCAAGTGAGATCTGCTTTTGCAGTGCGAGGCGCTGGTCTTTCGCGTTGGGTGCGAGAGCGTTAAGCTCTGCGAGGAGATCGAGGTCCTGTCGGAGGCGTTCGGAGAAAAGGCGGGCGATGGCGATGTAGAGTGCACGATACTTTGTGTCCGCCAGTTTTGCGAGGAGGTTCTTGTGTCGTGCCAGGCCTGCCTCTTTGCGTTTTTCCTTTGCTGCTAGCTTGTTTTTCTCTCCTCTTTGTAGAGAGAGCCGGATGTGGTGTTCGGGGGTTCCGTCCTTTCTTCGCCATTTATTGTAGATGAACTTGTCCTTTTCGGCATGGAGGAAGGTTGATGTGGAGGGAGTATGAAGTTCGTCGACTGTAGCCAAAGCGAGGATGTTGAGGAGGTCTTTCCAGTATCCATGTGCTAGTAGCTGTTTACTTTTTCCCGTCTTGCAGACAGGTTCGACTAGGAGATGGAGGTTCGAAATCGCCGTGCGGGGGTGATGGTCGTACAACCACCCGAACGCTCTATAAGTCACCGATTAGATGTAGTACGTAGTCAGAGCGCAAGGACAACTCACTGATAGAACGGATCCTTCTCCGCCTTCCCATCGTGGATACTCCGGATGTTCCAGATAAGCCGAAGAGTAAGCCCGGGGTCCTCTGCCCAAGCCTTGTCCAGGCACGCCTTGTATGCTGCGGCGTCACGGGAATAATACGCGAGGAGTTGGAACGCGTCGAGGGTCGGAGAACCTGTCGAGTCGTAAGCAGGGGCATTGTTTTCGGTGAG
Source organism: Collybia nuda (assembly GCA_015584075.1). Taxonomy (NCBI): domain Eukaryota; kingdom Fungi; phylum Basidiomycota; class Agaricomycetes; order Agaricales; family Clitocybaceae; genus Collybia; species Collybia nuda. The sequence goes on from MU150278.1 coordinate 29,225, forward strand.
GGTCTGGTGAGCGGTAGATAGGAGGGCGTCCATCATTGGGTTCCTAGGAGCTGGAGGAGCCTCCAAGGTCACATCGCGCTCTTTTGTATTGACAGCGGGGATGAGGACGTCGAGGAAGTTGGGGTCATACAACTCTGGGATGTCGGGGAGCGTGATGACCTGAGTGGATGCTGCGATGGTGGCTGGAGAGACCATCTTCGGTATTGTCGAACGGGAGACGTTCTGGGTTTTGGCGAGGAGATGGAGCTCTTTATGAGTTAATCGATATCGATGTCGGTAGTTGAAAGAGTAAAATTGACTCACGATGAGGTGCAGTTTCTTTCAGGTGGGCTGGGCGATCAACGGGGCCGAGAGATGACACACATACAGTCAGATGTAATGAAGTGTCGCGTTGATGTGGGATCTGTAGTGACGCTCCTCCTCTGTGATCTATCTTAAATGCATTCAGTGGTAGTTTGTTGCCTGGCACGTTAACGCGACATCAATGTCAATTAGTTAGAGTTTTGGTTAGAGTCGTGGCTGTGTTTTATTGGTCGCCAATCACACTCTCCTCGACTCTTTTTGAATGGACATATAATATATACTATCTTCGCGTACACGGCCAATGACCTTCGTATCAGTGCATCTACAATCTATGTCCGTCTACAAATCTCGGCTAAACCGTGACTGTGTGCCAACTTCAACCGTGACTTTTTGCAATTAAACACGACCCGGACACGACCCTCTTAAAACACGCTTCACAAGCACGAATATGCACCAAGTTTTGCAAATCACAGAAATTATAGAACTCATCCTAGGTTACACCAGCCCTCTAACCACCGCAGCATGCGCAAGAGTGTGCAGAGCCTGGAGTGAACCAGCCTTCGACAGGATATGGTGCCATGTCCCCCGAGTGGATGCCATATTCAAACTCTTGGGACCTATGGAAAGAAACAAGGAAGCTCAATACGTGAGCATCCTTTCTGACCAGCCTTTCGTGTCAGGTCTGAAACCCTAAACTTCTATAGTGCTTTACCCAACCCCACATCTCACCTGAACGATGGGACCGGTTCTTTTTCTACAGCAACCGGATCCGCCACATCGAATATGTGAATCATCTAAACGATAACCACATTATCCACCCTAATTCGCTTGCGACGGTGGCCATATCGCGCCCATCCCTTCACCTTCTTCCCAAGCTCACACATATCACTTGGCGGAATTATACAGCCATGCCCCCTACAGGACTGATGCTGACCGTCTTATTCATGTCTCTGAGCCTGCAGAGTGTCGCAGTCTATTCACCTTGGTACTCACACGACAGAATGTTTCCGGACCGTGAATTCTTCCGGCATATCGTCGCCCGTTCCCCACACATCCGACATTTGAGCCTCATCACGGAGAACCAGACTCATCCCGAACTCAACAGTGCACTCACAAAATCTATTGGCGCGCTGCATGACCTCAGAAGCGTGTCTCTGAGTGATACATATCTCACTACAGGTGTACTCGAAGCCTTGTCCACCTGCCCACACCTCAAAGTAATCTCTCATGTGGAATCCAAGGAATACACTCACAATATTTCTCTCCCTGTTTTACAAAATGGCGCATTTCCGAATTTCAAGGAGATACATCTTCGGGTGCCGCTTGTGAGCATGATCAATTGGCTACAACCCCCCTTCCCTGCTGCATGTCTTCAGCGGCTTTCCATCACGACAAATGACGCAAGCCATACGATCATCAGTGGGTTTCTCGAGACTGTCGGTAACTGTTGCTGCAACCTTCAGAGTTTGGAACTAAATGTACGTCAAGTCGAGAGCGACATTAAAGAGCCCCTTTCGTTCGCCGTCCTTAACCCCCTCCTGACTTGCAAGTCGTTGGCCTCCTTGTCCATCATCACACCCCTTTTGTTGGACTTGGACAACTCTCATGTAGCTCTGATGGCCTCCAACTGGTCCCAGCTACGAAAATTGCATCTAGCACCCCAGCCATGGCCATATTTCTGCTCGCACCCTATCCGATTGACCCTTGAAGTTCTTCCCATCCTCTCCCGGCTCCGTCCCGAGATCGAACATTTGGGTCTCTACATCCACCCGACGATCCCCACCGACCCACATAAACCTCTTCCGAATCTCCAAAAACTCGCGCTGGGTTTAAAAACCATACATTATAACCTTGACGATTTCGCATTTTTCTTGACAGAGGCCACACCATTGACGTGCACGCTTGTTGTCGACCACTCGAGTAGTTGGACATCATTATATCCCCCGGTGATAGAGAACGTCATGCGAAGCTATGTGAGTTATTTAGAGGCGGGATTCTCACGAGTGAAGATGATGAGAAAGGTGGCCGGGTTGTACCGGGATAGGATCGACACACTCAGGAGAGAAATCCAGCGATTGACTACCTCCTTTCATTGAGTCCCGGTCACTCTCTTCCATAGTTTGCTTTCCTCTTTACTAAAAAAACCCTCTGGCAGAAACTAGACACGCAATATAAATGTCTGGTATATCTATAAAATCCAACAAATGTTCCTAGGACGCTGGGAATAGAAAAAAAAAAAACAATACAACGAGATAGCGCCAATTAATACCATGCTTGAACCGGGTATCTAACATAATGCACAGTGGTGGGTTATAGGGCGCTGTTCGTCAAAAGTCCCAGAAATACTTTTAACCACCTCAAAACCGCTATACAACTTCCCCTCTCCTACAAAAAAACAACGTACACACGCTCAGACTAGAGCCGCCAAAATACCTGCAAGTACGCCAGCAGCAACAACTCCTTCCGAGCCTGCGGCAAGGGCGAATGCAGGGCTTGAGTTGGTGGTCTGGGGAGCACCTGTGCTGCTACCGTTGGTAGTGGTACCGTTTGTGGGGGTCGCGCTTCCGCCAGAGGCCGTCGAGTTGGTGGAGGACGTGGTCTTGGGGCCGGGGGCGGTAGGGACGGGGAGGGAGGGGGTGGGGGCGCCGGTGGAGTTTGTGACGTCGGTCGTTGCTGACCCTGTAGGTACAGCGGCGGACCCCGACCCACTGGCGGAGCCAGAGGCCGATGCTGAGCTGGAAGCAGTGCCGTTGCTGGTGGCGCTAGAAGAACTGCTGACGATTAATGGGGGGACTCGTGAACAAGATCGGCTCGGACATACCTTTGGGCTTGGACACCAAGTGCGAAGCAAGCAGCCAGGAGGAGGACGGAGGAGAAAGTCTTCATTTTAGTGGTGGGGGGGTGGTGAAGTGGCTGGGTGACTTGGGCAAAGGTGGGCAAGTTCCTGGGTTGAGGGGATTGGGCGTCCACCGGTTTATATACTCCCATCAGGTTCAGGAGCCAACAGCGTTCGTGAAACAGATCGGGGACCCTATGTGCTGCGGATTCACACTATAGTGGCATCTCGACGTTCTCGTAAGAATCGAAGCACACCTGTCATCTCGATGACCGCCGAAGATGTCCATCATTTATCTGGTTTGTACTATGTGGAGGTATCAACCTTAATATCTGTCGAAAATTGCATTGATTGGTCGGAACAGACGTCAGAAATGCCACTAGATGTCTGGTAGGAATCTAGAACCTACGATAAACTCCCTCACTAGGACGACAAAATACAACATGGAACGACTGGGAAGGGTCCAGAGTTGATAGGGTCCACATGTTAAAACGAAGAGGGTCCCGTGAGCTAGAGAATTTGCATAATCACAGAGACTCAGAACCGTGTGAGGAGTCAACAAATCTCGGGAACCAAATTCTTGAGCGTGATATATGGTTGTTGCGAGTTCTAGGTGTGATGAAATGATACCGTCCTCTCACAATTCTCTGACGGTAGGTTATTTATAGAACGTCTAAACTCTTAGGAGCGTGAAAAATCTCGAGTGAAAGATTCGTACGGATGGAGAAATCACCACCATGATGTAACCGATCTGCGAAACTGATTCCCATGTGCTACCAACCCTCTGCAATACAAATTTTACCGACAACATCTTTGGTCACCGAATTGTAGGTTTTTCCCTCGCTGTTTGCGCTGTCGAAACATGGTGAGTAAACATCTTTGAGCTAATCTGCTTTGTTTTCCTGTGTTCCCAAGTGTAGGAACTTTGTTACGTCCAAAACTTCGAACGCTCAAATGGTGGAAAAGAAAAAAGAAGAAACGAAGCACGTGCTTATACATCGTTTCATTTTAAATAAACCCGGGTTTAACCGGTAAAGCGAATGTATTTTATTGTGTGGAACTGACCCATATTGCGTGGAGGTCGTAACTCGCGAGGCCTGGCTTCCTTTCCCACTGAATTCTTGACCTGTTGAAATTTTTCTAGACGCTCCTAGATTCACAGGCTTACCGGGTGGCGCGCATCTGTTTTAGCTTTGGCGACGTTCCACCATTGAACGGAACCCCGGTAGATGGCCTTGCGGCGGAACTGAATGAAGCCACAGGAGCCGCTGCGGACCCACTTGGAAGAGAAAAGGGAGGGAAAGGGGTACGTACTACCTTTGAACTATTTGTTAGCTTGTTTTCTAGAATCACACCTTATTTGTGTTTCCAGTGATTCTTCTGTTAGGGGCCCTCCGAAATCCACGCGGGCATTTCGACCGATCGAGCTCCTGGCTTTCCGGCGTTCCGGCGTTATCTCAGGCCTTGAAATTTACATCTTCCGTAATGGAGCCCTGTCCCCTGTCCCTGGAGGTAAACACAAAATGCAGGACTTTTTAAATTTCCTTTGGCAAATCGACAACGTACGGTACCAATGGGACTGTTCTACAACACCCGAAGTGCGGTCGGTCCTCGTTTCCCTTACCTTCGACTTTCCTGTGGGTCGTGAAACGAATTCCCTGGTTAAGCAAAGATTCAAGAAACACTCTGTAAGACCTTTTAGGCATAGAGATTTTTGATTAATCGTGGTCATACGCCGAAACAGCTAGCATGTAACGATGGGTATATATCTCGGGGGGTCGATGTAATGACAGTTCTGCTTTTCTCCTCATCTCGAGTAAACCGCACTCCTCGCCACCTGAAATGCTAACCTCAAACCAGAATAATCCTTAAACGAGAGCAGCCAAGAGACCGGCGAATACACCGGCGGCGACGAAGCCTTCTGAGCCTGCAGCGAGGGCGAAAGCCGCGTTGGAGCCGCTTGGGGGGGCAGCAGTGCCGTTGCCAGTAGGGGAGGGAGCAGGGGCGCTGCCGTTGCCAGTACTGGTGGGAGCGGAAGTGTTGCTGCTGCCAGATGGGGCGGCTGAGGAGTTGGCACTACCTGATGGGGCGGCAGCACCTGAACCACTACCGCTGTTATTCGTGAGTAAGTTTATATTCTCAACGTGGGCTGAGGGAATGGACAAACCTAGCTTGTGCGGCAACACCAAGAGCCATGACGGCGACAGTGGAGAGAGTGAGAGCGGAGAATTTCATGATGATTAGTGAGTGACGGTTACTGTGAAGTTGGAGAGGAAGTATTCTTCTGGGTGATCCTTTATATACAGATTCTGGCGTGTGTAAGCCAGAAATTAGCATCAATCAACGAAACAGGTGCAAATTCCGTTCTAAATTTGTCCCGAAACTGAAAATATAGAAAAGAATAGACACAAACAACTACCATCGACATATTGATGAATGTTGATAGGTCAGACTCCAGCGTCCCTTAGCGCGCTGTTGATGTGTTCGGGCAGAATATATCATCCCTCCCGAAGTTGATTAGAAATAAAACAAGACCCTCGATCGCTACCATAACACTTTTCTTTATTTGTGAGTACCGTTCGTAATCCCGTTCATAAACAAACGGCTGTCCTCGACACAACTGTATAGTATGTGTATCAATGCGCCACATATATGTATCAACATCATTGATGTTTTTCATTAATCAGGAATACATAAGACTGTGTGACGACCATCAACACTCACACTATGCTCCCCCTTCAATCATCCAGGGGGTTGCTTCCGTCAGATTCTCCCAAATTTTCCTCTGATATAGATGGGTCCACGAAGCATCGCATCCGGACAGTTATCGATCTATGTCCCCACAGAAGATGGCGAGTTCAATCCTTCCCTCAAGGTCGGTGATGATGTCCAGATAGGCCAAAAATATAAACTTGATGAGGTCAAGATGGTGAACGCGAAAGACATAAATTATGGATATAGATGTCTCCGAAATATGCGTAACTATTCGTAAGTATAATCCAATTAGGCCACGGTCGTAAGCCCAAAGGCTAGGATTTTTGGGATGCGGGGTATATATCTCCATGTCCGATGCGATGATAGTGCTTGAGTCCAACCTCGACACATCTAATGAAACTCCCAAAACGCCAGAAATCCTCCACCTCAAACTAGAGCCGCCAAAAGACCTGCAAATACGCCAGCAGCAACAATTCCTTCCGACCCTGCGGCGATGGCGAAGGCTGCGCTCGAGCTTCCCGGGGCGGGGGCACCAGTTCCGTTGGTGGTGCCGTTGGAACCGGGGGCGGTTGTGTTGGTTCCACCCGGGGTGGTGGTGTTGGTGTTGTTTCCACCAGGGGCGGGGACGTCTGTTGTGCTGTGGGATAGGTAAACTAGCCATCCTCAGTGTAAAAAATGAGCCGTACGAACTTATCAGAAGCCTGAGCGGCGACGCCAAGAGCCATAACGGCGACGGTGGAAAGAGCAACAGCGGTGAACTTCATGGCGATAGTTGGATGATAGAAAACTAGACGAGGAGTTGACTGTTGGAAAAATATGCGTCACTGGGAGGCGCCTTTATACGCCTACGGAGGCTTTCAGGGAGTAGGCCACCGTGTGGACAGCGGAGTAATGGGTGTGAAACACGGAGATGGTAACCGACGATATGGCGTGAATGGGCTTATGGCTGCCACTTAAGGCCTGGTATACACGATTTCGATTCGCGAAGGCGGAGGCCCTCGGCCAAAACGTTGAAGGGTCGGTCGCTGCATGGGGATCAGTTGGAATATTTAAAATTCCAAGTGAATATTTCCCATTGGTTTCTTGATGCAAGTCGCGCAATTTATCATAATCTTTGCTCAGAGATCCAGTTTAACCTATAGGAATCGACAAGAAATCGAGGCAGCTTTAAATGTAACCGAGTTCGCCAAGATTGGTAGCGCGTCTGTCTGCTCTTGTTTGCTTGAGATTGGCAAACACTCCTTCGACAAACTACCGCTTTCCCTTGTACCACCATGTCCACTGACAACAACTAGGAACTGCATAAGAACTACACAAAATTCAAATCTATGACCTCGAGAGAGGGAGAAACTGTACCAAAAACTCCCGGTCGGTAGTTTCATCTGGATTCTCGGGTTTTGTGGTGATATCCCCATCAACCGATGTCTGATGCTAGATGTTACTCCATCTGAGCGCGATATGCCCGCGCTGCGGATTACGAAAGGTCTTCTCTAGACTCTCCCTCCCCATCTGGAATGGTAGGGTGAACTATCCTTGAGGATAGTTCATATCTTCTCTGTAAGGTTTTCATTAAACTCATCTCTCCACCATTTCTCACCGTAAGGAACTTTCCAATGGCTCAATTAAGATATAACGCAAAGCCTAAACGATAGGCTAAATCAAGTAAAAGCATCAATCTTTGGGATAAAACTACACAGTCGACGCCAGTTACCCTCAAAAATTTCTCTCTCTGATTCGCACACAAGGCTCTGGCGGTGGCCTCCCGCCGGCTCCATTGACGGGCCTGGAGATAACAGAAGGAGTTACGGCTTCTGAGACACCACATGATTCCCTCAGGCGCTTATAGGCACTCACTCACACCCGGGAACCTGCAATTTTTTTCTTCTTTTCTGTGAACCCTGATTCCTGTGAAAATAGTGCGCGTCGCATTTACTGGGGTGGGAGCCCTCAACCCGGGAATCTGGTTAGGTCCTCACAAGTCCCTGTTCCTATTGACGTTTTTTTAGGGCCTTTCGCGGAATATCATGAGAGACAAAGGATAAATCATTTCAGGCTAAAGACAATTTCGAGGTAAAGACAGGGCGTGTATCAAAATTCGGTCCGAAAAGGCGCGTATAGTAAAGAAGACGAGAATAAGTCCACGGCTAAACAGAAATTGGCGGCATATGATCAGCCTTCCGGGTCGCTACTTTGACATCTAGCTCCAAGACCCAGAAAGGCCAAATAACTACGACCATGGATGAGGTCACTCAGACGGCTACCCCACTCGCAGTTGGGGCGACCGAAATAGGGGCGGCGCTAGCAGAGGGTGCGCTATCAAAGACTTTAGAATCCATCATAATCCCGCTATAAATGGAAGGACAAACATGGTCACTGCAGAGCTTTCGGGAAACGGGACTGCTATACCGGAAGCGCTAGGGTACGGAACACTTGTGGCGACGCCCGAGTTTCCAGAGGAAGATGCGACGGCCCCGGAGCCGCTGGGAAAGGTCACTTCTGAAGAGCTACCGTGTGCGCTACGCCCAGCATCAGTAACAGGAATAGCAATGTTCGATCAATATTACGAACACACTGCGACTGGCGGGAAACGATGATACCCCACCGTTACTTGGATACGGCACCGCGGTAGCACTAATGACTGGATAACATTCAGAACTATTTCAATCCATATCAGTATCTGTAGCATTGGACCAAAGATGGTACAGAGCCTACTCAGTTGGGTATGCTGTTGCGCTTGGTGCCAGGGATATCGGGAAAGTGCCGTTTTCGTTCCCAGGGAACGAGGCGCTAGCACTAGGCCAACTGTTTCCATTTCCTGAAGAGGGCGTTGCATGCACGGATGGGCTGCAACGTGTATGATTATAAGTAAACAACTGGATATCTTGGGAAATAAACTGCGTACTGTCCACAGACTCGGGTAGTTGGTGTGGGGGCGGAACTTGGGAACGCAACACTTCCCGACGGGTACCAAGAGCTGTTACCAATGTCAACACTCAAATCCACAATCCCGAGATCAACTTACGAGGCGATGGCGCTACTGGGGGCTGGACCGGTGCCTGGAGGGTACCAAGGTCTTTCATCGATATCAGTAGATTGAACTAAATGTTACAGATTTTATTAACTCACGATGCGACGGCACTGGAAGCCGGTACACCGCCTGGATGACACCAATGACTTTAATGATAATCAGCGATTATTGGGAATTCGTTGTGATAATTTGATGAACTTACGACGCACAGCCACTGCTAGGTTGAGCTGGCACACTGCCTGGGGGATACCATGGGCTATCACAAACCATCAGTGTCCGACTCGATCACGATCTAAGACGGACTTACGAAGGGGCGGTACTTCCGGGTGCTGTCACGCCCCCAGGAGGATACCACCTTATAAACCATTAACTTTTGAATCTACGGGTTTGAATCGAAATTGACTCACGGATACGCAGGGTTACTCGGATAGACGAACACTGTGGTAGTTACGGTGTGGGGCCTGGTGTAGGGGTCGGTAAGAATAAGATGATTAGGAAAAAGATGGAGTTTCGCACAGGCAGCCAGAAGAATGTCCGTGGGCGGGGGGGCCTGTGCTTGGGCTAAGAATGTACCTTCAGTCATTTGTTCAAAAAGAAAGAATTCCATCGACACATACAAAGGACCAGGAACAGTAGTAGCGTTGGTTCCAGGAAATCCCCCAGTCGGCCTTAAAAATCCAGCATTAGTAGCCTCGTAATCAGGTATGGAAAAAACTCGTACGAGGCGCTAAATATCGTAGTTGGGAAGCCTGTAGTAGCATTGGTTCCAGGGAATCCTCCGGTCGCCCTAAATAACCAGGTGTTATTTCCTCAACTTTGAGTGCATAAACTAAACCCATACGAGGGGCCAGAAACGGTGGTCGGGAAACCTATGGTGGCATTGGTTCCGGGGAAGCCCCCTGTCGGCCTGAGTATTGAATTATTAGTTTTTTTATAATTAGGAATATAGCAAAAGCTCCTACGTCGGGAAACCTATGGTAGCATTAGTTCCGGGGAAGCCTCCTGTCGGCCTAAAAAGCCTGGCGTTAGTGTTTTGATACATAAATACATGACGCAGGTGCGTACGAGGAGCCAGAAACGGTGGTGGGGAAACCTATGGTAGCATTTGTTCCTGGAAAGGCGGAATATCCTGGATATGAGCTTCCTGTGGCATTCGCCTGTCCTGATCCAACATGGATGCTATTGAAAGGGTTAGGTGGTAAACGTCACGATAATTTATTTCGTACATAATACTACTCTCTTCTGTGTTAGACAATGGAGACGCCCCGGCTGGGCCAGAGATCGCGAGAACAAGCGCCACAAAAGTAGCAAGAGCAGTAAATTGTCGAGTCGCTATCATCGCAGAAATTTCAAGGGGTGCTCGTATATTTTGGGTTGAGTTCTCCGTACGAGTGTTTTTATAGTTCATAAAACCCCTTATTTCAGCCCTTCCACCGTGATTGGTGCATCATGGCGAATCTCACAAATTTTAAGAAAACGGCGACTTTATCTGTGATGAGACCGCGACGGCGATAAAAGACCACTGAGAAACATACCTTTTCTGGGCTTTCCTAAGCTCATTTTCAATCCGCAGTCAGAACCAAGGTGGTCAGAGGTAATCCATGGTGATGGCGGCTCGGGTCCTAATCACGGCAAGGAAAATCTTGTCCAAAAACGGCAGATGGGTATTTGCTTATATTTTTCCTGGTCTCCACAGCCAAACATCAAACAAATTTTCTCTCTTTTTTTACATTCAATTCTCAACTAAGCACGGGTACAAATAACGCCAGTCCTATCCTTGAGCCCCGTAATAAACCCAGGATGAAAATACAAAAAATTCCACAAAATGGAGTTATTCCAGATAATTTCCCCGATTCAAAAAACCAAAAACCCAAGTGAACTCTGAAGTAGTTTCATTTTTTGGCGGTGAGTGGTTTGAATATAAAGTGGTGAATATAATGGCATACAGTTGATCATGGCCTTGTCTCGGTACTGTGGATGCACCTGTGCGTCCATATCTGGGGATGTGGTAGGCTGCGTCTCAAACAGCTCGGCTTCACGAGCTCTATCCGCAAACATCTGTTCCTCGTCATTTTCTTTACGACCACACCCACACGAGGGGACTGCAAATAACGGTGTCTTTAGTTTGTATGGTGGTGTCGCTGGAAACGGTAACTCACGAAACGTGCACCAGCTAAATAAATTGCTGTGACCACATATCGCTGAACCACCATCGGAAGTTAGTTGAATCTCGGAAGGAAGGCCAAAATTCGCCGTAAAACGAATGCCGAAGTAGACTTACAAAAGCATGCGCAGCAAAAGCATAATTCCAGCCCACAACAATCTCCCATTGCCGACATTTTATAGTACTGTGGAACGAGCGACTTTGCGCGTAATCAAAATAGGTGGGTTGCGGAATGAAGGAAAGGATGGGTAGTTGTACACTTTGTGGATAGTCGTAGACGTGCGCCAGGTTCGAATTGGTGGTAATTCCTTTTTATCATAATTGCGCAGCACCAAAATTAGGCTAACAAGTACCGTCGCATGACGACGGAAGCTGTCAGTGATGAATACGATCAATCCCCTATCCGATTAAATACTTTTTCATTCCGCATAATCGGAGAAATCAAGTGCAGTAGGGGGCTTGTGTTCATCCCTTCAAGTTAACACGATCCCCATTGAAGCTGAACAGTAAATACCATAGGTCTACTAACTAGTTTTCTAACTAATAATAGGTGTGCGAGCCTTTTCGGTTAATCTTCTAACACTCCTTCCTTTCATATGGTCTACCGAGACGATTCCTTACCGAACGTCCTTAGCTTTTATGTGGAGGTAGATGTCAATATAGTAAATATAATAAACAAATCGTTGATTGAAATAATTTGGGAGTGATTTCAGTAATCATATCGATGAAGGATCCCCAATTGTAACTTTAAGGAAACCCGTTTCATTCGAAACTGGCTTGCTATCAAATACTCAAGTATAACTGAAACAAGACCTTTATGTTCACCTTCAGACCCGATTACTTAAATTCCCATGAGGCCGCGACACTTTTTAAACATAATTTTCGATACGATCAAGATCGGGCCTATGTACATTTTGAATCCCATTGCAATTTCACAGTTTGTTGCTTTGGTCCTTGCGTGCTAGGTTATTGCTCGTTGAAAACATGATATTGTGCGTGATGTACATATAAATACAAAGAGGCGAGAGGCCCTCCCCTTGGAGAACAAGTAATGTTAGGCCATGGCTATAATACTGCGGAAAACGTGACCAATACAGTAACACTCAGCGACATCTAGTCCGATTGTTCTGTTTTGAGATGCCAACCTTCCTGTACTCTTAGATCAACCTTCCTTTCTCCGTGACAGGAATGGTAACCCGTAGGCTCTGCAAAACCGATATGTGGTAAGCAACCGTCAATTCTGTGGACGGGCACCGCCTCAACGACTACGACCCCGCACACTAGAGGAACCACCGAGGGTGTTCTGGGTAATAAGATACAGCTACGAAGGGCCGCTCGCCAGATGCCACAGGGCTGGTTGGGTCTCCACCATACCAATCGGATCTCTCGCGCGTGATGGAGCCGTAATCGTTGACTGCGTGACTCACCTCATCACCTTCCAGCCTGAGGCGGGCTTCACGAGCCCGGGTGCGGGAGCGTCGAACGAGTTTGGCAATGGCGAGGAGACCGAGGAGACCGACAAAGGCGAACGCGCCAGAGAAAGCGGCCTGGACGTTAGAGGCGGATGCAGTGGAGAAGAAACCAGAAGTGGAGGTCTTGGCACCACAAACTTCCTTCCATTGTTTGTTGCTTGTGATGGCTGCGTTCTATAGAATTATAAATCAGGGTCAGGTCCCGAGCGGAGGGATTACGAGAAAGGTACCTCAGCACGGTAGATGAACTCGGTCAAGGGGATGTCTGCGTGGTGGCCGAAAACGTGGAGGTCCTTGAAGTTGTCGGTGGTTCCGTTCTTGAACTTGATGCGAAGGAAGTCACGGAGGTCGGGGGGAGATCCTCGTCGGAGCTCAATGGCAATGGCAGAAGCGTAGTTGGCTGTGAGAGATTGTCAGGTTCGGCAACTAAAGGTAAGTTGCGGTGATGCACGCACGAATGCCCTGGAGCTCAGGGTGCTCAGCGGTGATACCAGTTTGGTGGAAGAAGGAAATGAATGGCTGGTAAGTGGTCTCGATCAACAAGAACTGGAGGGGATCGCCGTTGAATGCGATGCGCTCGAGAGATGTGAGGAGAGTGTGGAGGAGAGTGCGGCCGGCAACTATAGGTGTAAGGTTAACTAGGGTCGTAAGTCTACTTATGGGTCTACGAACTGTTTCCGACGCCCAAGATGTCCTTGTCGGAGAAGACGCCGTTTTCGTGGAAGTTGGCATAGGCACGAGCTTGTTCGATGAATGTAGGAGGAAGGCGGTGGGCATAAGTCTTGTTGTGGATAAGTTCGGTGTTCATGTAGTCATAGATCTGTAAACGCCTATAAGTAAAAAAATATTATCGTCGATCGTATGGATGACGTACGTTCCACTAGAAGCAGGGGTGTTAATTAAGCGGGAGTATCATATAAGAGCTATGTATTCACGCACGATGTTCTCTAAAGTCGTGGGTCGGCCGAAAACGTAATCCTTTACACCCCGGAAGAAAGATTGAGCCTCGTTTGCCTTGTTCTTGAATTCTTGAGAAGCGTAGAATTCCTTGGTGTGTTTTTCAAATGCCTAAACAAAAGGCGTCAGAAGTTCCAGCGGTTCCATTGTATATCAAGGCATACCGGGCAGTTGGTCCAGCTCTCCAAAGAGCGGTCGTTACCAGGCTCGACGGTCTCGACTGTGCTCTATGATTAGGTCCTGGTTATCACTCCGCGAGATCAGGGGCCACGTACCGGGAACGTATTGGTAGCCTCCCAAAGGTGCGACGACGGTGGTCTCATTGGCGAGTTTGATTCGGTTGTTAACATTGGGGGGGAACAAGCCTTGGAGAAGGGCAATAGCAGAGTCGAAAACGACGCTACCCTCGACACCGGCCTTGACGCGGACTTTGACCTCACTGTTGTCGACGAGATCAGAGCGAATGCCCTGAATGTAAGAAGGAGAGGAGCTGTCGAGGTAAGTCGAGCGAAGGTAGGAGCCGAGCTGGTGGGATTCGACCTAAGGAGCATAAACCTGAGACTCTAGTACTATAGGATCAGAGAAATCAATGACATACCACACCGAGAGCTGTAGTCTCCGTGTTGGAGGCAGCGTATGTATTAGGGTCTTGATAGTAGTTGTATCGGTCTCCGTTACGAGCGATGACAATGACACCCAAAACTTTTGATAACAACATTGTAGAGGTCGTTGGGTGTTTAGGAATATGTGAGGAGGTTTTGTGAGGGATGCTGAGGTGAAGAGTCTCTCTTTTAAACAGGAAGCTATTACCGGGCTCGCAGGAACCATAGGGAAGTAGCCAGGACTTCGCATGGTGATGGATTCATGCTCCTGGCTTTGCAGGCCCAGTTGAATGTTCCGTCGAAGCGAGTAACTTCCGCCGTGGGTGAGAACCTGGAACACGTTGTCGCAGCAGGTTGCCGGCAATGCTAGGCTTCATTAGAGTTGGAGTTGGGGTTCTGGAGCAAGGACCATTTAGCGTGAGGCACTGCTCCCTCGAACGCAATCAGAAGGTAGAATTCGCAAGAATGTAACGCCGAGTTTGGAGGACAAGGTTCAATGAATGGAATTTCCCGTACACATTGCGAATCGCCAGAAACCTCGTTGAGAGGAACAAGATCTGCCTGCAATGTCCATGATGGGGGCGGTAAGCGATGTTTGGTGTGGCTGAGATTAGTTGACACAACGCCTTACGATAACCACGAGGCTCAGGGTGAACTTCCATTTCCGGAACAACGTTGAAAAGCGTAAGAACACCTAGTTTCCAGATATTTTAAAGAAGGGTGGTCGAATACATGGCTCTTCAAGCGCAGCTACGGCACCAAGGGACAATGGTCAGAACATTTAAGAGTAACGTACCATATACCGTGGAAGGCGCAGGTGAAAAAAACTTTTGGGTGCATGTGTTTAACACGAGGTTCATAGTTTTAGGATAAATGAATAACACAATTAACATACATCGTCCCGGGCGCCTATTGTGTTTTTATGATCCTAGAAATTACGTTCAGTCAGCGATATCAAGAAAAGGGATGGTAGTAGATAACCCTTACATCGTGGCCAGTGCTCACCTCGATGCAGATCTGTCAATTAAACTTACTACTTCCTCTTCTTCCCTTTGATCGCCGATGGCTTGGTATGACTTGGAGAGCTGACCGCTGGAGCAGATTCTACACTTGCACTTCCTTGAGTGGCTCCACCACCTCCACCACCAGGCCCTTTTCTTCTCTTACCCTGGCCAAACATCGACCTTTCAATTTTCTTCAACCACCGCTCGGGATCAGGGGGAGGAGTCACACCAGGGATCACTCCGGCCGGGACGCGCGACTTTCGCACTTTCTTTTCTGCTGGATGCACGCGCTCCGCAGTATCACGCGTGAGGGATGCCAATGCTGCAGTAACTTGAGTGTTGACCTGGGTAGGCGGTGGGTTGGTTTCGATTGTGGAGGTGACCGCTGTTGGAAGTGAATCGAGAGAGTGCAGGAAGCCGGTATTGATGAAGTCCAGGTGTTGTTGGGACGCTTGGAGGTTAATTAAGATATCCGAGTGTTCTTCTGACCCCTGAAAAGGAATTCAGGTCAACGACTTGAGACGGCTCAAGGGTATGAACTTACGGGCTCGGCTGTGTCCAAGAGTTCATTGTACAATTGCAAAGCCGTATCGTACGATCCTTCGCGATAGCTCTATAGTCCACATAAACATCGTCACCGCCAAACCGAAGGCTACGTACTAATTGAGCCTCTAGGTGAACAACTCCTCGGTTGTCAACATCCTCATCGTCCTTGATCGATTGTACGATATCTTTGGCCTTTGCCTCGCGCTGGAGGCGATAGAGAGAGTATGCCGTCTCGAAGGCGTGGCTTGGGTTCTCGCCGTCGTGGTCAATTAAGGACAGGGCTGCGTCATATTGTTCGGTTTGCAAGAGCAGGAACAGCTTCGTCTGCTTTGCATCTGGGTCTTTCGGCTCCAACCTAAGGACTAGCTAAGAATCAGACGTAACGAATAATAGTATTAATGGACAATACATACTCTTGTCGCATGTCTTTATAGCATTACTGTAGTGGCCCCCATCGATTTGAGCACAGAGCGATGTGAACAATCGTTTCAATCGTTCCGGAATACCCAAGGGCTGTTTGGGGGTCGCTTTTCGAGTGTAGTCTTTCCCTTTGGCCTTGCTGGTCGTTGAAGACGAACCCTTAGCGTGTTGATTAGATACTTTGGGCGCCATGGTTAATCTTTTCAGCAACGCGTGGCTCAATGTTCGTCTCAGATAAGAATCCCACGCTCGTTGCCCCGCACTTCCACCAGCAAAACATGTCTTCAGACGGGTACGTTGGTTGTACT
This sequence comes from Collybia nuda, assembly GCA_015584075.1. Classification (NCBI taxonomy): domain Eukaryota; kingdom Fungi; phylum Basidiomycota; class Agaricomycetes; order Agaricales; family Clitocybaceae; genus Collybia; species Collybia nuda. The sequence goes on from MU150278.1 coordinate 45,580, forward strand.
AGCCCTATCACTCAATCCTGACATGTTTTTACCATTCAATAGCACCCTTCAAGACACTGGACGACCTGATGTTGAAGAACCCCAACCAACCCCGACGGAACCCGCAGCAATGGCGAACAGGAAGCGACCACGACTCGACCTCTCCACCGCAGCTGGGAGTCGTGAACGCAAACGTGGTAAAAGCATGTTTGGTCTCTTGGTTGGTACCCTTAACAAGGCGAAAATTGAGGATAAGGAGAGAAATGCGAGTGAAGCAGTGCGTGTGGACAAATTTGTTGACATATTATGGCGAATGACTGACCACACGTTTATAGGCGAAAAAGCGGCAACTGATTGAGCAAAGACTACAGAATAAATTAAGAAAAGAAACTGACTCTGTCAGAAGGGCCGAAGAGGCAAAAAAGGACAAAACAACTTCCAACCGGAAAGAAGAAGAGCTCCAGCTCAAGGATTCCATTGTGCGTATATTACCACACTTTGCTTTTCCGCGCTCATTAATGGCTATAGTATAAATTCCGTCGTACACGACTGCCTCTGTTATCTAATTTTTTGATCACATCTGACATCATCACTTCCGACGAATCTACACCTCCACCATCCGGCCCAGCGTTGTCTCTTCCACCACGGAGCCATCCTCCACCACTTTATTATCTACCCGCTATTCTGACACCTTCTCAGGAAGCTTTCCTTGCACGTCGCAAGGCGCAGGCACGTTATCTACCTTGTACTATGTTATTATAACTAATACTTAGTCTTACAGGTTTCAGAAGCGGCGGAGAAAGAATGGGAAATGTTCCGTGAAGAACGTGAAGTTGGCATCAAGGAAGTGAATGACTTACGCCAACGTGTTGCTGATGAAGATGCTCGAAGAAAATCAGAAAAAGGCCCGGAGAAGGACGAAATGGACACTGACTCTGTGCCTGCTCCATCTGTCACATCCGGCGATGGGGCTGCCCCGGATTCTGCTGCAGCCCCTGTAGCAGAACCAATGCCCGAAGTTGAAATGGATGTTGACGACAATCCAGGGAGCACAAACAATGGACACAAGGAATCCGCGCCAGAGTCAGATAAGAAAGGCGAAATTGCCCCAATGCAAGCTGACGATGACGATGCGGTTGAGTATTAGTTACTGACCAGGTATGGCTTTTTTCAATTACTTGTCTTGATTCTAACTTTTTTTGTTTTTGTTTTATAGTATTGCTGTTATTGCTCTGTCTGTGCGTTAATTTTCTTCCTTTATCTCCTTCTCACCATTCTTTGTTTTCGAGCATCTTGTCCGTTTCGTCATTCATGTAGGCGGGTTGTTATACCAATCCCAGATGTAAGCACTCGTGCTCTGCAATCAATTCTCAGTGCTGCTATCTATGTGCCTGTGAGATCTCGACTTGCATATATATTCTGCAGTCACCATAGGGATGAGAACGGTAGTGATGACGGGCAACTTGACTTTTCAATAGGGCACAAAAGTTCAAACATCATACATTACGCCCATGTCTTCCCCAGAAAATGTCGGCCATTATGATGAACAGCGAGGTAAGATTGTGTCATCTCAATTTTGGCCCGGAGTGCATCCGCATATTGAGGATTCCCCATCGATGTCTAATCCGGACGTGCACGCGATGACAGACGGCTGGACGACATTGAATTTGTTACACCCCATTTATGGTTGTATTGCGTATTGCGTGCTCAACCACTCTGTCCCCACGATGGAGTTTCAATTATGCCTTACCCAGCAATTCAAAAATGTCGGTGACTTTGTGTTGGGTATTGGACTCTCGGAGAAAACACCGTACTGGTAGTATCATTGTTGACGTTGTCTCATATTAAACTTCCATGCCACAGGTTCGGAGTTTCCTTTCACACAACGCGGTCCGCATGAAGATACTCTCAGGCAGTCAGAATTTCTGCCATTCTTGGTCGGCCAAACAAACTGCGGCTATCGCGGCATCGCAAGTCCCTTTCCACTATGATCGATGTTGTGGCGAAGATTGACTACTAATCTTGACGGCGCAGAGGCGTAATATGTCCGCCACCGCGAAGTTGCGCTAGCGTATCGGGCCCGTTAGCATTGGACACCATATACACTAGAGCCAGAAGCTGCTCCTCAGGCCACTAACTTTCAGTAGAAGCACTTCTGTTCCAAAGTAGCAATCGGATTTAATATTGAGATTCAACAAGGCCTTGTGACGGCTCTCCGTCATCCACATATCCCTGAAGAGACGCTGAAAACTAACATCCCTCTTCGAGCAATGTCAGTATTATTCTTTCCCATGCCACCCCATTTTGCTCAACACCTTCTAGAAGTCTATGTGAATACTGTCCAATACGTCTCTTACTTCTATCTTCGGTAGAGACATCGGTGCCTTGTGTGTTGCATGCGGTCACCTCGCAAGGTTCAAACCCAATTTTCTTGAGGGATTCCCAATGTTGGTCTGGGGTTCTTCGGATGGGGATATAATTATACTCAAAAGCTTGACCTGCAGGGCCTTCTATCGGAGCAGGGACTCAAAAGTAACTCAACCTGGCACAAACAACAGTTGAAACAGATGGAGAATGTCAGTCTTTCCGGGAATATCTTGTTTACACCCTAGCTTTCTCATGTTGACCATTTCAACAATCATATTGGACGCTTAGAATTTTTCTATGGACAAGTTGAGGATTCTAAATTCTTCGAATTGCTCGCGTAGGCCTTCAAAATACACTGACATTTTTCGGTTCCCTTGTTTGCGATTAAACGGCGATTGGAAAGGCTTTGTGGAAGTCAAGAAAGTTAACAGCAAAGTTGGTACTTCGATCTGAGATTGGTGCTCTCGTAAATTGTCGAGCTAATTTCTCTTGAACAGCATGACAAGATAATCAATTGTCTTATCTTTGGAGGCGTCAATGAAGTTCTTCGGCTAATAGGGAAGCGGGTCAATCCAAACCTGATCCCTCGACATTTTGATTGCTGAACTGGAATCCAAGTCAAGTTCAATATATTTTTTTTGTTAATTGCTTGGTTTGAGCTTTGTCGATAAACAAAACCACAGCGAGCGTTCCGGATCCGACACAAAGATCCGGGTTCGCTTCGATGACTCCAGTCCGCATGATGCCAAACGGCGAGTTAAACCCCATGACCAGCTCCTGTCATAAGTAGGCGCCAAACGTTTCAGAGACCTTCAGGTAAGGCAGAACAGGTAGAAATTTCAGGATATCAGCCAGGTTTTGATCGTTTTGAGCTGATTACGCTCTCGGTGTTTTCTAGGAGACAATAGGCCACGGCGTGTTGAAACTTGTGTTTTTCATTGTAGAGGGTCGGGGACGGCCCGTGACATATTTTTAAGACAACGTGCCGAACAACCCCAGTCGGAATCGAGGTCTGGGGCTTGAATCCATTCATTTGAGAGATCGTAATGCTCTTCAAGCCTAATTTCAGGGAGTAGCTTTTCAGTCAAAAGTTGAGGGTTCCAGTAGGCATTATCTGTCTTCAGTGTCTCACCATGGTTTTTAAAAGACTTACCAGTGTAAGGCTTATTGTTCGGTTTACTTACCAAATTCTGGACCTTGCGGCATGTTCGCACGCCGGCAATCTGCACCCGACCCTTGTTGAGCTGGCCGTTAGCCACTTGACCGTAACACGCGGGGAGAGCGTCTCGCCGTAGTTCAAGTACTTGTGGCTCGCCTCCTGGTTACGACACTCACGAGTCTCCCCCCCACGATGGACCCCCGTCCTCTGTCCACTGCATCTGAAACTTTGGCCACTGCTCTGGGCACGCCACTGCCAGAAAATGACCAAGCTTCATTCTTAGAGCCGCCGAAGCCGACCTACTTGCAGTACTCCAACACCAGTTCCCCACGGGAGTCGTACGCTGCATCTACCCCTAGGTCTAACAACACATCCGGCGCACTACTGCCAGCAGTCGACAAGGCTGAAGCCAATGAGTACCCAGAGGAACTGCCTCGTTCGAACCCTCGATCATCAAAGCGAAGGCCACTCTTGATCCTGGCCGGCCTCTTGGCTTTTGCGGTGCTGGTCCTTGTGGTTGTCTTACCAGTGTGGTTCACCGTTGGTGTTCGAAATCAACGGAATCAGAATGCTCAGGCGGGTAGTGGTTCCAGCGCATCGTCACCTAAACCCAGTAGCGGTGGCAGCAATCCTGCATCACCTGCAGGACCTCCAACTACTGGTCGCGATGGGTCGGTAATTACTATGGAAGATGGAAGTACATTCACTTATAACAACAAGTTTGACGGTTTCTGTAAGGTTTTTCTATCATTGTTTCCGACAAATTTCTTATCACCGCAAAATTATCTACTAGGGGTGTCTGATCCTAACGATCCTTTCAATAACAATGCGCAGCCCAATTCTTGGACTCCTCCGTTGAATCAGAGCTGGACCTGGGGAAAAGATCGAGTCTTTGGGTACGCCATTTTTGCTGGTTTGTAGTTTGGGTCTGACCAAACTTATTAGTGTAAATCTCGGGGGGCTTTTTGTACTTGAACCTTTCATTTCACCTGCTCTCTATCAAAAATACCCGGGCGCCACTGACGAGTGGTCTCTAAGCACACTCATGGCTGCTGATACTGCTTCTGGGGGACTCAACCAACTTGAGGACCACTACAGGACATTCGTCGTACGTAATTCTCCGAAACTCATGGACATCATTCCGATTTGTTCCCCAGACTGAAAAAGATATCGCTGAAATCGCTGGCGCTGGGTTAAATTGGGTTAGAATTCCGATTCCATTTTGGGCTATCGATAAGCTGCCGAGCGAACCATTCCTTGAGAAGACTAGCTGGAAGTACGGCTCCATCTTATTCATGATTCTAGTTGGCTGATGGTGATGTTAGGTATATGCTCCGAGTTCTTGGTTGGTGCAGGAAGTACGGTTTGCGCGTCAATCTTGATTTGCACACCATACCTGGTTCGCAGAATGGTGAGCATAATATTTTGTATAGATTTGAAAGAGTTCTCAGTGTTTTCTTCAGGTTACAACCATTCGGGCAAAGGGGGTCAGATTAACTTCCTCAAAGGTGTTATGGGCTTGGCCAACGCTCAGCGTGCACTCAACTATATCCGAATTTTCACCGAGTTTATTTCACAACCCCAGTACAAGGATCTTGTGCCGATGTTCAGTATTATGAACGAACCACTACGCAAAATTATCGGTATTGAGACAATGACTAGTTTGTGAGTGCATGAACACCTTTTCATTACACATTTTGAAGACCCTTTTTTTTTATAGCTACCTTGAAGCACACTCGATGATACGTAACATTACCGGCGTCGGAGAAGGAAAAGGTCCATATATCGCTATTCATGATAGTTTCGACATCGGAGGCTGGGATAACTTTTTGCCTGGATCTGATAGAATCGCCATCGACACACACCCATATTTCGCATTCCGTAATTCCCCCGCCACAGACCCCATCGCCACAGGTACTGGCCCAGACGCCGGAGGCCCTTGGCCAGCAGAAGCTTGCAATAGCTGGGGTGCGATGATCAATAATAGGTACATATATGCGTTTAGGCCGCTCGAAGCGATGGTTAATATTTTACTTTTTTTCTACTAGTCGATCGAGCTTCGGTGTCACTATTGCGGGAGAATTCAGTAACGGTTTCAACGACTGCGGCTTATTTTTGAATGGTGTTCCTGGTGGACACTCATATGGTGGAGACTGCAAAGATTGGGAAGATTCATCAAATTGGTCTGCCGCGACGAAGGCAGGCCTACAACATTTCGCTCTAGCCAGCATGGATGCACTACAAGACTTCTTCTTCTGGACATGGAAGGTCAGTCAAATCACCAACTACTTCGAAGTTCAAAAATTGATACCCTGTTCTGATAATAGATCGGTAAATCGGCCGCAGGCACTGTAGACGCTCCATTGTGGTCATATCAACTCGGTCTCGAAAACGGTTGGATGCCCAAGGATCCCCGCCAAGCCACTGGTGTCTGCGCAGCGGTTGGAGCTCCTGGACCTGCATTTGACGGAAAATTCCAACCCACACAGACAGGGGGTGCGGGTGCTGGTAATATTGAGCCGGCTGTCACTGCTCAATTCCCGTGGCCCCCTGCTGCCATTTTGGACGCAGATGCTCCCGTCAACCTCCTACCAACATATACCCCCACAGGCGCCATTGCGACTCTTCCTCCACCTACCTTGACCCCCACTCCAACGAAAAGTGTTGACGTTGGAAATGGGTGGTTCAACTCTCAGGACACAGCCGGTGCTCCCACACCTATCGCGGGATGCTCTTATCCTGATCCTTGGGATGCCAACGATGTTGCAGTTCCAGCTGCGTGTTGAATAGGGACGACGAAAGTTGCTCTGGCCAATACTTCATAGAACTTGATTGACGGACTTTTTATGGACTATCCGTAGTAGTATGGACATGATCGATTTACTTACGAACACATTTACTCGTATGATGGACATTATCTAGTTGTCCTGTTTTCTAGATATTATCGTCGCGTCCCTGTGTAATACTCGCTCGTTATAACTGTGTTTTTCACTCGCTAACTTGTTGTAGCATCTCATTTTCACAATACATTACACACTCCAATATCCTGGATGAATCAATCTGTCTTGTCGTCCGCGAACCACTTCATTCAAACACGATGTGTTTGAATAAATCATAACTGATTAGGGACTAAACACAAACCTTGGACCTAGTAGGTCTCGGCAATAGCTAGGAACTTTCTTCACCCACCGAAAACATTCCGGAAGAGTATGTCGATGTCAACGCCCTCCGGACTTGACAGAATAATCACAGAATATACGTAACCTTTGCGTACCCCGAGAAGTTATCAGGACTTCGAGGTGCGCCTACAGAAGATCTTCACATCCCTGGCTATTTTCGCGGTGGATGCTTAATCAGTCGGTGATAAAGGAATTTTTGAGATACAGCAAGTGAAGAAGGCAAAGCGTCACAGCCATTATACTATGTAGTGTTTCGCCTCCGCCCTATTCGCGATAGATAGGTGACAGTACTCGAAGTTCGATCATGAGCATGGTGCTTGTTTCGAAATGCATGCAGCACAGTTTTGATGCTCCGAGTAGTTGTAGAAATCAGGAAGTATTACAGAACGTTGACATCGTCAGTCCATAGCAATAACGTTAATGAGGGATTGCACTAAGAACCCATTATTGCCACTGCAATGACAATTATATCAATAAAAACTGGGATACCCGACCAAGGCTTATGTGTCATTAATATTCAAATAGGATTCTCTGTATTTACTTAGAATGAGCACATATAGTACTTACCAAGTGAACTAGGCTCAACAATAAGCTGAAAAAAATTTAATTTGGATAGTTATTTGAGGGAAGTACAGTCAAACCTGTCTTAACCCATACCCCTCGGGAGAAATCCCAAGCTATGAGTTATGGGAGGTTATGGGTTATGAGAGGGTAATGTTGGTGTAAATTTCAATTTGGTGGTAGCCCAAACTTACGGGTTATTGGAGGTTATGGGCTATTACAGGTATGGGTTATGACAGATTTGACTGGCCACTAATTTTCCACACCTCAAAGATATGATCAATTAATAGATATATGGCAGTTGAAGAGTCTAGAGCCTCAAGGTTGAAAAATGAAGCATGAGTATTTGTGTGAGCGAGAAAAGTTCGACCTCAACCGACTCGTTGATTTGCTCGGGTTCACCCGACAAGGTCACGCGACCGTGCGCCATGCGCAAAAAAGACTCATTTCGGTTCCGAGTCGTTGTTTCTCTCGTTCCTAAACCACAACCAATACTTTTGGTTCGCAAGCAGGGGGTTTAATCGCGATGCGCCCTATCGTTCATGATCAACGCAAAAGCTCCGAAATATAACGGAGACCGACCGTGAGCTTTTTGTCAGCCTCACAATTGTATATTCTGAATCTTGATGGATACTTCGGGCCACTATCACAAAAAGAGTATAAGCTGGGGGCGCTTTCATTTCCACAGAGAAGGTCTGACGAGGATTACCACCGGACATCTCATGAACATGTCAGTTTCGGAGCCCGAGTCCGACTCGTATGTCCCCGTACTCGCAGGTGCCCTCGACGTACTTGCACTTTGGGGGTATCGCCGGCAACAAAACTTGTCCAATTTTACGCTACGCCACTGACACGCCTCGCTTTGATATAGTGATCGAGATTGTCGAGATTCGTAAGGAACACAGAACCCTAGTGATCGAGTGTGGCGGCGGCGGCGTTTGTTAGCTGTTCAAGCCCTTAGTAAACAAATCGCGTTTGTTGCCACCGTCAAGCTAAAGGACCGAGTCGCCGCGAAGCCTTGAACACGAAGCAGTTTCAGCTTGACAATGCAGCATACCGACAAAAGAAGCACGCAGGAGTACACGACCGACGGCTTGTAACCTCGACTTTATCGTCATTTCCAACGCCCTGCTTTATCCCATAACAAATGACCAATTTGTTGAAAATTTCCCAGCCGATCCAATTTCCGATAGCGGGTGATGCAATATATACTATTATCGACTTTCAAGGTAAATAAAAACATTCCGTAAATTGATAAGGCGTTATCAAAGGCGGGCTGTCTTGAACCCCTCATGATCAAATTCCCATCTAATAGCCCTCTTTCAACCGAGAAACGCCTTGAGGAGTTTCGAGGGGGAAAAGCTGATGGCCTTTCGTGATATATGGGGAATTCTGTACCGATCGGGATGACAGCCTAACAGGTGACAATGTTTGACCTCTCATGTCAAATCCCATGAGGTTTGTTCTCACCCACACCATGGAAAAAATATTCATCAAACTCCATCCTTATTCGCTTTTGCAGCTCCCCACCTCGTTTTTTGGATACCCTCGACATATTTCGGCTCCCTCAGTGTCATACTACCCGGCCGAGTGGATGATACATTGATAGGGATGAACAGAATTGGCGTCATTCGTAAATTGTCTTAGAATTTGGATTTTTTCTCAATTCAACCCAAGATATGTCAGTCAGGTCTTCGAACTTCGAAGAGACGCCCTCGGTTGACACGAAGTCATTAGAAGGCCTTTCGGACCGATCGTCTGAGAAATCCATAACGCCACAAGATCCGTTGGCCGATGTTTGGATTGCACAATACTGGGCAACACAAGGGTCAAAGAATCTCCGCATACCTCCGTTTGATACGTCAATGGATCATCCCCGAATTATCGCAGCTTTGTTCGCTTTGAGTGCACACTAAGGCGTGGTCTGGTGAGCCCTCCTGTATATTCAACGTCCGGAAATGACTGGGTCCGGAATCCGGTGCTCGCCTCCCGCGGTCTCCACTCTTATCTTTAATAACTCTACATCTCTGCTCGTCGCCGTCCAACAGAGTCTACGAGATATCCGGTATCAAATCGCCTCCGAACAAAAGGTGCCGCAATGGCACTTAAATTAGACGCCGAGTTCAGGACGTTTATCGTTAGACTGATCAGTGAGTCGAAAATCGTCATCGCGCTGTTGATTCTTTAAACTTTCATTTTCTCATGGTATATCCTCGGTTCTCGGTTCTCTTGCTTCGATGCAACCAGGGTGGCTCACCACAAGATCTCATACCCCCGGTTCTCGTAGAAAGACTTCATCGACTCATCTACCTTTCACATTCTCATGCCGTAACCCCAGTTTCACTATTTCGGTGCAGCTAGGGTGGCCCCCCACAATATCCCATAGCCCCGGTTCCCGTGGAGGGTGTATATGGGCGTAGCCCGAGCTATGAACCGATTTCCACGAAGTGGGGGTACGTCAAATCAAGTTGCTTCTCTGATCGCTAGAACAATTCGGCCGAGATCCTTCCTATCTTGTGTGCGTTTTTTGGGGGGTCTTCTTGAAACTAGAAGGATATTTCGTGGACGTCTCAGTCTACGTCGGCTTGACGAGGTTTCCCGATGACACGCGATTCCGATACGCGGATGCGGATATCCTGCTTCATGTGTTCCCTTGGATTCTTGTACTTCCTTCAAACATTAAACATAACATTGGTTGCGACATACGACATACTGAATTTTCAGAGACCTGAGGAGTTCTTTCACATAGTGTTTCGCATGGTTTAATGAAAGAAGCTACAGTATCTTCTGATCCGTGTGAGGCATTTATTGGAGGTGGGTAATGGTCCGTCAAGTTGAAATGATTATGCCGCCTTTCATCAAGAGTTACGAAACATTATAATTGGTGCTTAATTACTTCCATGCTGTTATTTATGTCACCAAAATTTTTTTTCTCTCGTACGAGACCGAAAACGTCGCATTCACTAGAAGGGACATATTGGTATGAGACCAGGTGAGGGCATACTGATGTCCGTGAGTTATTTGAATATAATGGTCACCGAACTCTTATGCCTCCTTTTGTCACAAACGAGCAAATTTAGACTCCACTCATATCCCGTTCCTTGGCGATGCCGAGGCATGATATCAGTGATTGCCAAGGCATATTCAAACTCCGTTCACCGGGCCGGGAGTCCTTTGTTCATTAAAATTTCTACCAACAACACATTCTAGCAGTTTTTTAGTATCCTTTTCTTTACCGCGTCTAGATGTTTATGTATATAGGTCTTTATAGGGAATACTATCTTGTAGCTATTGGCCAGAGGGGATTTACGCTGAATATTCTCAGCACGGTCTTGGGTTTCCGCCTCCGAGCACATCTGGGTTTGAAAAAGTGACCACGTGCAATGTTTCGTTAGCCAAGTAACCAAGCCCTTGAATGTTAGTACTAGTGGTCGTGGCAAGGCCCTAGCTTGCTTGTTCCCCGCCACCACCCCACCGCTCTTTTACTGGTACAATGGCCGACCACCATACGCCTGGTGTCCCTAATATTCCTCTTCCACCTTCTCCATCGCCCTTAAGCGAGGACGCGCCCTTCTTGGATCCACCAAGAGCATCCTATCTCGAAAGTTCACCTGCCACGCCACGCGATTCTTTTGCTCCAAGCACGCTCATTTCAAACAACAACTCAGGACCACTTTTACCTCCGGCAGAGAAAGGCGAATCGAACGGATATTCAGAAGAACAAGCGCGTTCACCAGGCAAAACGAAACGAAGACCTATCCTGATTATCTTATTTGGGCTCGCTATTCTGGCCGTTGTCATTCTAGCGATCATTTTGCCAGTCTACTTCACTGTCATCAAACCGAAGCAACGAAGTGAACATTCTGGTTCCCTTGGATCCGACACCGACGCTCCCGCCGGTACAGGTCCGATAGGTGGTGGAACTAATGACCCTGAATCTCCTACTGGCGCAACATCAGGTGGCGATGGATCAACTGTGATTACTGAAGACGGCACCAATTTCACATACAGTAATAAATTTGGAGGCTTCTGTGAGTTTCACGTATTCATGTGTTCGCGCTTCGCGTCTAGTGAAGAAACATGGCTCGAAGTGTAAATTGTTCCCATTGCCGGGCGTCCCGCGTAAAATAGGACAGCGTTAATTGTGTGTTTGATACCTTGTTGGGAGCTCTTCGAATAGGCTCCTATTTTTTTTTTCTACTGAGCGCCCATTCAAAGTCTTAATCAGGATTTGCTGACCATAAGGACTGTTCTTCTTTCAGGGGTGTCTGATCCCAATGATCCTTTCAATAATAACGCCCGTCCAAATTCCTGGACTCCCCCGCTCAATCAGAGTTGGGCATGGGGCAAAGATCGCGTTTTTGGGTAAGCTATACAAAGAGTTCTTTTCTCCATCTGATCCGTACTGATCGAGGTTTGCTTTCGAACTAGCGTCAATCTAGGAGGATTGTTCGTTCTCGAGCCGTTCATTTCTCCCGCACTCTTTCAGAAATATCCCGGTTCGGTCGACGAATGGACTCTCAGCGAAATGATGGCCGCTGATACGGCGAATGGCGGACTGGACCAATTGGAAGAGCACTATAAAACTTTCATAGTCCGTCTCTTCGATTTCGTTAACTCTTAACCTAATATTTCAAACAGACGGAGCAAGATATCGCGGAGATTGCCGGAGCAGGATTGAATTGGATCAGACTGCCCGTTCCCTATTGGGCCGTGGAAATTTTGCCAGGAGAGCCATTCCTTGCCAAAACCAGTTGGAAGTATGTCGTCTTCTCATTCATTTATGAAAATATAGTCTAATTTGGTGTTTGCACCCCAGGTATATTCTCCGGGTTATCAGCTGGTGCCGAAAATATGGGCTGAGAGTGAACCTCGATTTACATACAATTCCTGGTTCTCAAAATGGTATGCTGATTACTTTGATCAATGATGGGTTCATAATCTTATCTTACAGGCTACAACCACTCGGGTAGATTGGGTCGCCCTAATTTCCTCAATGGTGTCATGGGTATTGCAAATGCCCAGCGTGCGCTGGAGGTCATGAGAGTGTTCACGCAATTCATTTCCCAACCGCAATACAAGGATGTCGTACCCATGTTTGGAATTATGAATGAAGCTCTTCTTTCTACGATCGGCCGGTCGACCCTGACGAGCTTGTTGGTATTAATTATTATGACCGCTCTCCTGTATCGACTAACTCACATTATAGTTACCTCGAAGCCCATGATATGATTCGTAACATTACCGGATATGGTGAAGGTAATGGACCTTACATTTCGATTCACGACGGATTTGGCGGTTTGGACAGTTGGGCAAATTTCTTGCCCGGGTCTGACAGAATTGCTCTGGACACACACCCATACTTTGCATTTAGCGGCTCACCAGCCACATCCCCCATCGATACTGGCACAGGTAACAGGGCCGGAGGTATCTGGCCTGAACAAGCGTGCAACCGATGGGCGGCAGGGATCAATGGCAGGTTTGTAGATTGTACCCCTGTTGGCGTCTATCAAGCTTATTTTTTATTGCACTGCAGTCGCTCAAACTTTGGCGTAACTATATCTGGGGAGTTCAGTAACGGTTTCAACGATTGTGGCTTGTACCTCAAGGGAATTCCCGGTCGATCTACCACCTACGGAGGAGATTGTGCAGATTGGGAGGACTCCTCGAAATGGTCGGCCGCGACAAAAGCCGGTCTCCAGCGCTTCGCCATGGCTAGTATGGACGCTCTAGGAGACTTCTTCTTCTGGACATGGAAGGTATGTTTGCTTTTTTTCTGCCACGATTTTATCGCTGATTTGTTTTGAAAATAGATTGGGAACTCCACAGCAGGTATTGTAGAAGCCCCTCTCTGGTCATATCAACTTGGTCTTCGAAATGGATGGATGCCTCAAGATCCTCGGACAGCCATGGGTGTCTGTGAATCTTTGGGCGCTTCTGGGCGTGCGTTTGACGGAAAATTTAAATCATGGCAAACAGGAGGAGCGGGCGCAGGAACAATCGCACCGTCGCTCACATCACAGTTCCCATGGCCTCCTCCGAGCATCTCGAATGCCGGCGCTCCTGGAAGTCTTCTTCCGGTTTACACCCCTACTGGAGCTGTTGTAACACTCGCCCCACCTACCCTCACCCCTAGCCCCTCGAAAAGTGTTGATGTTGGGAACGGTTGGTTTAATGCTAAGGACACTGCTAGCGCTCCGACGCCCATTGCTGGCTGTACTTATCCTGACGCTTGGGATGCCATTGGTGTGGCGGTGCCCCGAGCATGTGGTGGTGGTGCTGCGAAGAGAGCGCCTGTCGCGACAGCCGAAGCAGGCACAATTACGTCCGCTGTCCATCCATGACGGTTATTCTTTTATCGATGACGAGAATGATGAGGCTGCGGCAGGAGAGTACGTGAAGATTCGGCGACATGAACAAATGGACACACTATAACTACATACCCCACACTCTTTTCAACGGACATGGACTTTGTTCTGAGGTTAAACGTAACCTCGTTACCTTATACTTTTTTTTTTAGCGTGTGTAGCGTTCCTGCCCTCCATTTCAATCAGCTAATGGTGATTTTTTTTGAATGATTGAGAAGGCCAGGCCATGACTACAAAGGTACCTGGGGCAGCCACATAGGAGGCCGAACCTCTTAAATTTTATGATGGGGGCCTTGAGCGCTGAATGCCACCATCGGTGTGTAGATCTTCATCTTCATCCTCAAGTTCGAGCCCACCATTGTCGTCGGCCGAAAGCTACCAACCAGATAATTTAATCTGAAATGAACAATAACGTCTAATAACGTTTAGTGCATTCAAAGCAACTTTGTTTGTTGACCGGGAGGTCTCCTGTCGGCGGTCAATTCAATATTCAACCGCAGTTAACCTGCAGGTCACGTGAATCTGCCAGCCAGGATCAGCTCACAATCACGATCATAGCCTAGGTTGATCCAATCGTTCTCTCATCAAGAGTCCTTCTCGTGATCCCGTTAGCCCGACACCCTGCGCCGATACTGGGCCCAATTCAGGATCTCGTTGCGCTTTTATTTCTCACCGCCAAGTAAGAAATCACTGCCCACGATGGCCGTGTTCGCCTATATCTTCTCGGTGATGCTACATGCCGACCCAATGGTATGCTACCCCTGTTCCGCTGTGATTATCTATGCGAGGAACTGGGATGCATTTCCAATTCCTCCTCGGACTGTTTATTTTCGTATCATACCGCCGGGTCTGGAGGGGGCGACAGATCGTGCTCTTTGATTCTACTTTGGTCACGTTTATTTGGCTGCGAACTGCGAAATATCTTCTGAATAAATTCGCTCATCTTCCAGTCCAGTCTCTCGGTGTCAGGGCTGGACCCCGACGTGACCAAAAGTATTGGCAAGCGAAGCATTATAGACGTTTCAGTGGTTGAATTTAAATGTTCATTTCTGCTTTCTATCCAATGTCAACTCGATTCGGATCCGTCTTGACATCGCAGCTGAACCTGATGGTTCGCAGACTGTTAGACGCTGAAGGTATTGGTAAATTCCCATGCAATTGAATTTTTCATGACAAGGATTCCAATACTAACTTCTTGTGATCTCCAGGTTTCAGTATACCTTCCATATTCATCCGGAGGACAAGATACCATATTTTGGAAGCTCTGAACAAATGTTTCTTCTGACAAACAAATGACAACCTCCGAATCTCAATGTTGTGGACGCCCGCTCTATGAACGAGGCTAGCAATCCGGATCTAGCTAACAAGCTAGAAGAGCCACGCCGTTCTCAACCTGCTTCGAGCATAGAGATTTATGGTTACTGTGTTTCTTTGTGGAGATGCATGAGAACCGCAAGAATTCGTAAGGAATAGTATGAATTTGATGTTCGAGTCCCGCTCGGTGAGTTTCTGTTTGTGCAAGTAAATATTTTGATCTTCTCCTTTTAGAACGAGCACACCAGTTTATAGATTTCTCATCCTGGTAGATAATATTAGGGTTGTCCGGAGGTCTCGTGTCTGCCATCGGACAAGTTGTCAACTGTAGGAAATGTAATCCTAAAACAGCCTGGTTTTGATCTTTTTGCACCAGCGAGGAAGAGGGAACATTTTCAGTAAATTCATATCATTGAACATACGTGTGCGTCACTGTCGCTCAGTTTTACCTCCGTCGTTCATAGCCTCAACAACAGACGCCGTTCCGAGTCCCTCGTCAGGATATTCAGGCCCCTAGCCGGATTTTGATCGATGGGTATTCGGCAACCTTCGTCTCGGCGATTAACGTAATATCATAAGATACCCCATATATCGACTCGGTGCAGTACCAATACCGGATGTCATTGTGGCTGTGTCAATTTCCTTAGGCGGTAACCCTTCACTCATAGATATGGATATGTCAACAGATCTGCAAGAGATGGTAGATCATAAAAAAGTTAAACGCCACTACCACAATCGAGAATATTTGTGGAGAGAAAAAAAAATAGACTTGTGATGCAGTGCGTATTTCCAATACTATATGTTGGTGGCTGGCTCGAGGCTATCGCTTACACTTCGAGGGGTACATCGCCACGTTTTGGGAACAGGGCTCTGCTCAAACGGAGACAAAAACAATGCCTTAATTGAGCGAGCGACCCAACACGTTGGCGCTTCTTTTGCATCCGTCCCGATTTGAACTTTTACCTCCTAAGGGCTAAAGCTCTGCACCTTTACGAGATCTGCCGTTCTCTGATTGGTTCTCTTAGCTGCAGCCGAACAACATATATATTAATTTCTCCACCATGACGATTCCGAAACCTAACGGAGATCTATCTAAACCGTTCTTGTTTAAAAGCCACGACCTATAAAACCAAGGATCTGCGTCTACTTTCCTTGTCGGCACCACATACCAGACATACCATGGCTTCAGAGTCTATCCGTGCCTCCCTTCGATCATCTTCGTCGACAAGTCGCATCGCCGCTGCCTGCGATGCCTACAAATCGCCTGTATTGCAGAACTCGAGGACCCAAGATGTTTTCCAATCTATCGTCAAAGGCCGCAAGAGTTGGAAGACCCTGCGAGGTGGCGAAATAGTTTGGCCACCCGAGCTCGAAGCCGCGTTACTAGAAGGTCAGTCATTATATCGCTTAAAGTTTCATTGGGCTCAACAGGGTGACCAGGGCTCGAGAGCTATCAGCCTGATGACTCGAGGGAGACTAGGCTACTTGGCCGATTTCCCATGAGAAATCGCTTCATCTCTGACTACATCTTCAACAAGACCGGCAAACGGAGAACGGCTAAGCAGGTCGGCAGCCGACTCCAACAACTGAGAGATACATGTGGTGGCAAACGCTGTATGCATCTTTTGTTTCATCGTGCACAACCCCCTGTTAAATATCTGTTACTCTAGTGATGAACCTCCTTTCTCCTCGCCGCCCCTTTGGACCTGCATCATCCCGCTCCTATTATACCCATCATACTTCGCGGAGCGACAGTGATTCGGCAAGCGATTCATCAAGCCCACCTACGACCCCTAAAGACTCGAGTTTCCAGGCCTACAATCCATTGGATTCCCGCACTGTAATCTATATCGACATTCTTCCTGACAACTCCTGTAGCCAAGGTTTCCCTTTTGATCATGCATCCTCCTTCGACGACTGGTCTCGTTCAAATGTTGTCCGACCCTCCCAACTTCCTCGACCTATTCGCTCTATCGACCCCACTGTCACATTCCTTTCACAGTCACCAATGTCCGCTCAATCATCGTTCACCGTGCAATCAGCTGGGATGGTTGTATTCTCGGAGACAACTCCTCTAGTGTCTGCTGGCTCTGCCCCGGACAGCAATGCCCTCCTATATAGCACAACATTGGTCCCAGGGTTTTGGGATAAGATATGTGCAAGTCCTAGTAAGCCTAGTCTCTTAATTGTTTAGCGACCCATCACTGATACTGATTCACATAAAAAGATCCAACGCAGTATTCAATTACCCAGGAAGTCATCCAAGATGGACCTGAATCTCCCTCCTTCACATTCTCCGCGGTGTATAAATTTAACTATCCTTCTGGTAATCCTCATCACCAAATCCACTCGCCATCTTCATCAAGCATCTCCGATGAAGAGCTCCAGATCACCCATGACCTGCAAAGCTCCTTCAACTGCCTTCTCCCGATGGATGCTCCCTTTCCCGACATAGAGTGCGAGAACGTTGAATCATACTACGATTTCTCTACCCTTGACGTGAAGCAGGGGTGGACTGTCCGCTCGCCTTCGCAGATGTCAACTGATCAGTCTTCGGTATACACTCAGTCGCACTCCAGCGGCGACCAAGACGATGACCGCGATTCCTTGATGTCGCCGGTCTCGATCTGCTTCCCAACAGACCTTTCGAATTATGCAAGTCCCCCTTCTTTGATAGTTTCACGCCCTCCCGCTGACCATACATATGCAGGTATCATAACTGATTGGTTGTTCTAATATTGTAAAAGTATCCCCGTATCGCCGCCAACTTCATTGTATTTGTTTATATACCCCTAATCGCCTCCGGACCATCATTATTTATTTCGTGAGTCCTCTCAAAGCCCCTCCCTGACTATTGACTGACCCTATTTTCAGATAATGTATACTTCCCTGTTGGAGACTTGATCGAGATACCCCGATTTGCGAAAATTTAAACCTCTCCATTTACTAAATTGGCACTGTCTTTTACTAAACGATGATATCACCTTTGTATTATTACTATGTATCAGCTTTACGAGCCTGTCGTAGAAGCTCAAATGAACTTTGAACTCCACACTGCTTCGCCTTGTCTAGCTTCGTCGCTTCCTGGTCCATATATCCTCGTGCTAACTAGAAGAGGATATGTAATCAGCTGGGGAGCCACTCTGATGAACAACGTTCTCCTCACCTGTTTTTAAGCAAGAGATTATCTGAATCTTCGCCGTAAAATCCTTCGTCATCAAAGTCACATCGGTGTTTTGATTTATCCCCCTTGTGATGCCTTTGGCAATGGAGTCTTTTCGACTGCCAGGAGCCACCCGCCCATGTGCCTCAACGAGACCGTCCACCCACGTTCGCATCGCCATTCCCCCGGACATGCTTTCCCATTTGCTAAACTCCATTGTCATGTTCGTGATTCCACCCACTATGACTGCAACCTCCCCCTCGGCATGTCCCACTGACTCCAAGCCGAGCTTGGCTTCCGGGAAGTGCTTCTGAATCGTGGACAAGATAGCGCCGTATGATACCCCATCGCCTGCCTGGCCGCCACCAAGCCCGCCAATGATCCAAGATTTCGCCTGATCTATTGCACTATATATATCCGATCGTAAGTTTGGGGACATAACCTTCTTCGCCTCTGCATTGCTGCCGGTCGCTGCTGCTGCGAGCTGACTAGAGAGATTGCGGAACATATTGGCTATTTCTCGTTTATCTGGTGGGAAATCAGCAAACTTAGCGCCCTTTCGAGTCACTTATACGTGTTCTAGTAAATGTCGACACATGGGAACCTCAAGGCAGGGCCAAACCCGATACCATCAGCGGCCTGGATCCGCCTCGGCATACGAACTCAGCACCGGCCCGTAATGACAACTAGTTGGAGATACAAGTTGCTTTCGATTACTATACAGAAGGTGTGTTAAATAGCTAGTTACACGTATCACGCAACTGTGAAGCTTCCAGAGGTTCCAGAGAACGACGAGATGGAGCCAATCAGGGGCTTCGAATCTCCAAAATAGCTCAGTCGATATGTCCCCGCTGAAATAGATTATTCAGCACATGTCAGATCAAGGGTAAATAAATAAGGTAAATTCTTACCAGGCGTCCCACTTTCGATGGTCCTACATAACGGTACTAGCGTTAAGCATGACGATCACAATTGAATTGACAACACTAGACTCACCAGGAGATTGTGACTGAACTTGTAGCCAGAACCTGATATTATCTTAAAAAAAAGAAGCATCAAAATGAGCGGGTTAGAAGACATACCGTGTTAGTTCTCAGCCACTGATAGGTTGTTGATGGATGTGAGTCGGAGCGCACAGCCTTCCACTGACCCGACACCAACTGATCAACAGTCAAAAAAGTTCCCTCCAAGCGAAGGTTGTTCTGCACACCCATGTCAAATAAAATTAGGAGGCATTCATTTAAAAAAAAATTTCATAGAACCCACTCGAGGATTAGCGCCGACAAAAGTGGCCGAGACGATATCTCCCGCGTGATACGGGGTCGTTTTTACATCCGTGAGCACGGCGCCAAATCTTTTCCCAAAGGGGGGCGCGTCAAACACGACCCCAGTCTATACGGAAGCAATGTAGATTCAGGCATCTGACCTGGCCTGGGTGGGAGAGAGGGGCACACCTGCAAGGATATAGCCTTCGAGGTTTGTTCCGGCGCAGGGGCATCAGATGCAGGGGTGCCGCTGGCGTTATCAGCAAGGAAGGGAACAAGGCTCGAGTACTTGTCGATATAGGCATCGAGTGTCCCTAAGAAAATCTCAGGTTAGCTGTGCTCCAAAAATACTTGACTGCTCCCCGTAAATAGAGCGCGATCATGGGGAGACGGAGACTTACATTGTCCGTAGATCGTAGAAGCGCCCTCATATCTCTGTATACCGTACTCCTCGCGTGTGGTGACATAATGAGCATAGGTGTTCGCAGGGCCTGCGACAACCACATACGCATCAGACCCAAGCACGCCTGAGGAAATCAATTTGGCACGGAGGGCTTCCCTGATAAAACGTGACCCAAAAATGGCAACGAAAAGAAGAACAGAAGGTTATTCAGTAAAACAATAGGCGAGATCCGTTAATTATGCAGAGGGATACGGACCGGATCCGTCGCCCGGCCATGGTTGTCAATTCGCCTGTGGGGCTCGGTCAGGAGTCGTAGAACCTGAGCCTGCGAGAATCAAGCCTTACCAGGCATTATGAGCATTACTAGGTGCGGTGGAGTCGCTGTGAGCCTGAGCTTTTGGTCCGAGATACCGTTGATAACGTACCCAAGTTACCAACCCGTAGCATCTGGATATCGACAACGCTTGGCGACCATTCGTATGGGGTATGTGCGAATCCCTTTGCACAGGAGGTCTGGTAAGAATAACTTATCTCCGAGGGAATGGGAATCTCCTCACTGTATTCAGCAAAATAGGCTTGGGATCCTGACACGCAATCTGGGCAGCTGAAGGGAAAGGGGTCACAGCACCTGATCACGCGGAGATGTTAGTTTGGAGAATTGGGGTGGTGTTTTAAGAAAGGGCGAGTCTAATTATAGCCCACCTTTCACAATCTCCCAAAAAGGATTCCTGATCAGTATGATATGATAAGGAGGCACAGACATGTAAAGTTGGGAGGTTACATACTGAGGGGTAGATGAATTATCTCCTTGAATAAAGTCCAGGGCACCGGGGCCGTCACTTAGGGATTTGAAAGTTTCGTCATCATCGAGGGGGAGGCGTAATCCGATTAGTAACGCACGTTGTGCCACCCGCGAACGAGAAACCTAGGTGATGGACCCTAAATGTCAGAACCAAGGAACCACAAAACACGTTGCACTGCGATCAACTGACCCATAGCAGCAGGGCATGTGGAAACCTGTATACCATTAGGAAGGTTGAACGAGTGGGTTGCCCTGTATCATGATCATAAAATAAATCTCGGTCAACGACACACTCAAGTCCGAACAAAGAACCAACATATTCAAGTACACATGGACACTCTTGACTGCCCCATTAACAGCCTTCATCACACCATTCATCACCTTCTGTGCTCCTTTGAACTGGAGGTCTCCGATGATTCTGTTACTCTCGAAATCTGAGATGCGGAATCCAGGACCCCTATAATACAGCCACCAAAAAAAAATCAATCAGCTACTTTAAAATTTACCTCCTGTTCATCGGCTTACCGCCCATGGCAATCTTCTACCGTACCCCCGCATGTTGAATGATTGGACTCGCACGCCATCCCATCGTAATCCTTTCCCGGGCTTTCGCAGAATGCTCCGAGGCTATAATATGATTAATTGAGGTGATGAGATTGAAAAAAACTTGTGGATACTGACGTGTTGGGGCTTGTATCGCCGACATTAGCTAACAGAAAATGTCAGCCCTGTCTTTCGTTCTTTGTTATAACCCGGAAGTACTAGCTTACATTGAGTGAAACCTGCCACGAAAGATGCATTGCCTGGCATCGCAGATGGTTCAACAGCGGCTGTCGTGATGTTATTACCAAATAAACGTCACAATCCGACAGAAATACTTACACTCATACAAAAATGCAGCCATTCCTTTGTTGTCGGAGCTGACGAGGGTGTTATTCTAGGTATTCGCTTGCGATTAGATAAAAAATATCACAAAAATAGGGGGGAAAAATACTTCGTAGATACTTGTCCCATGAACCGCAAAGAAACTCAATAGCCCCCTGGCCTGTCCCGCCGCATCGTCAAACCGTAAAACTGTCATATCCTTGTCTTGATCAAACTGATACCGTGCGCGCTCCGCAGCAGGGTTCGCGAGGTAGGCAGTCGGAGATCGGTTGATATTCGCGTCGAGGATGGTCGTGTTCCCGAGGCTGAGCTTTCCGGGCGCGAGGTTCGCGTGCGCACGCTGCACGGCGCGTACGGTACCTGCAACGATGGCATCTGCGGATTGTTTCACGTATCCGAGCGCGGTGAGCTGCGGGAGCAAGTTTTCAAGGTACCCACCGACACCGGAGTGCTGGTGGGTCCCGACAAACGCGATGTTGTCATCTGTATATATGCCCGGGAACTGGCTGGAAAGCTGAGAGACGATGGACCTTCGCACACCCGTGTCGCCCATGGCGATATCTGTATTGGTCAGCGGTGATAGAGAGGACGGAAGCGAGCAATGCACCTGCGTTTATGAAGACAATTCTGTTGTTGGGTGTGGCGGCGTCTGCGACTATGAAGGCACGACTGCGTTGACGCATGTGCAATCCGGTATCAGTCTGGGCAAGAGACGCGTAGCCCTGACATAGAATGCTCGGTAAATATCCTGCAGGGGTCAAAAAGGCCACACACCATCATATTTGTCTCAACAACGGGCCTGCATCCGTTTCAGCCAATTATCCCCGAGCCATACATGAACGATCCACCCACCCAGTGATGTCCCCGGTGCCTGCGATCCATTAGCCCTCGCCTCGAATGTGTTTTCGAGTGAACTCACCAAGACCCAATAGGTATTGCGCAGACACCATAGTTGGTGGCTGGAGCAACGAGGTCGAGGCCACAAAGGCTGTGAGGTACCACACGATACCAGTCATTGTATCGAACAGCGAGTGAACTAGATCCCAAAAATCAAGCGGCAGGGCGCTGTGATACGAAAGAAGAGGCATGGCGGTATAAGTACAGAGACGTTTGCTGTGGTAATGGAAACCACAGCGTGGGCACCGGTCTAACGCGCTTCTAGCTGATGTCATGCCACATGCGCGCTGATCACATGCTTCCTCTCCTGACCCCCCCTTTGATGGTCTTCTGCGTATTTGTTGCTGAACTAGACTGTTGCAGTGTGAAAAAAGAGGGGTAAAACAAGCCTAAGGAAGAATAGGATATTCAAGGAGCGACGACGTGAAGCTGTCAAACCGACCGAGGGGTGCTAGAATAACCAATGTGAGAACAAGAACATCTGCCGAGTCAAACTAACGAAGTATTTTTACAGAAAACAAGCTTCTCTCGAGGGATGGCGGGAAAATATGATAATATATTTGGGTACCCCAGAATTTGGCCAGTATACATAGGGCCGATACATATGGTGAAGAAACTTTGTATATTTACGGGCGCCTTACCACCTCCGGTCCCCGATGCTCATCACCCAAATGACCAAAACATCCGAAAAGCCCATCGCCATCTTATTTCACGAGCAAGGTTCTTTTCACATTCTCTTCATGGAATGACCGGACCTCCCACTTGGTTATATTCAAGCCTCGTGCCCTAGAGGGAATAGAAGTTCAAATCGCTTTCGCAGCATACAGCATTTCCACACAGGAAGAGCCCCTAGAGATTGGTAGGGATATGGAAGCATAAAAAGGGAGGTTATGGCCACCGGCAGAATACGAGGGGTCCATGCCAGAAACACATGCCTCCTAAACCTGACAAAAAACAAAAACACCGATCAGTAAACCGTCAAACGATAGAAGATCGATGCAAGTCGAAAAGTCAGAGGTGCAACGTTTGGCTGTGCTCTGCCGTTCGTCAAGGCCCCCTGTCAGGGGGGGCTACGACTGGGGCGGCAAAGAATTCATCAAGTCACAATGTTGAGAAGTTTACTCACGATTATCGGATTGTATCTGCCTGGATCTGGTAGCAGAGCAATTGTCGTTGGTTTCGATGATGTTGAGGACCTGTGAGTCATGGACTGGACGATTATACAGGGAGGACTACCGTAGGATTTTGAAAAATAAAAAACTTAAGTACGCGCGCCGTCACGTGGTAGACGGTCCGTGCGGGCTTGTGCGTGATGATCGATGATCGATTTTCGTGCGCTGTTCTTTTTCGGTCGAAGAGTTCTTAGAAAAAATGTGCCACTCTGTCTTAGTGATGGGTGTTTGTCCTGAGCTCTTCCGAACTCGAGAGCAAGGTGGTGTTGGAGTGAGCGGGCCGAGATCACCCGAACACAACAACCAACAGAGTGTACAGATGTAGTGAAAACGGAGAGAAAGAAGGGAGTGGGTGGGTGGGAAGAAAAGATTATTGAGTGATTGTTTGAAGTGACTATGGAGGATTATAGAGTACTTTGATTATGAAGGATGTGGTGGTTCAGGTCCAAGATCTAAACTTGCCCTCACCACCACGTGCACGAAACGATGTCCTCATTCATCCCGTGCCTCCGTTCTGAAGACGATCATTTCGTGCGCTGTTCTTTTTCGGTCGAAGAGTTCTTAGAAGAAAATGTGCCACTCTGTCTTAGTGATGGGTGTTTGTCCTGAGCTCTTCCGAACTCGAGAGCAAGGTGGTGTTGGAGTGAGCGGGCCGAGATCACCCGCAGATTGAGCCACAGGCGCGTCGAGGGCTCGTGAAAGGCCAATGACCACCCAAACTATGAAGCCTGTGTTACGTTCAGGTACACTACTACATTGGAAGCGGTAAAAATTCCGTGTACATTATGCCTAGAGAACTTATGGATCGCCAGTAGCGCAGAAAAGAGTCCGAAGACCACCTGCCTAAGGCTTTCACAACGTCAGGTGGAACTCGTGCGAGTAACATATATGTAGTGCCCCCGATTCGGAATTCGTGACCAGTGGAACAAGGCAGATTGTGGGCGGACCAGACTTGGTTGCAGCGTAAGAGAAATTTCCTGCGAGTTAATGGGGTGCGAACACCCTTCTTGTTGAGGAAGCCGCAAAGGACGTCACCCTGGGCCCCGGAGTTCTTTAGGAGATGGCGGGTTAGAGCTGCGATGGGATCAAGGTATGAGAGTTGGCGGCACAGTATGATGTCCTCCCCGCTTGTCCCACCATTTTTCGTGTTAGGCAGGTGCAGCGTTCGAGAACCGTTACGATTGGGAGTGCCGAGATTACTGATGGAAGGCGCAAGCTTGGGATTGTAGTGTCGCTCCGTATCAGATAGGAGTTCACCCAGGCGAATTTGACCCCAAAAGGCCGCTAGAGCAGCAAAAAGGACCGCACAGTCTAAGGAGTCCTCGTAGTCTAGATCTTCTGCCAGTTGACGGAGTTTGGAGCATGTCATAGGTGGACGCGGAGCTCGCTTTGAATTCGAGGGCGCTAGGGTACCGACTCCGCGAAGGACGCAGGCGAGTTGTTTGCCACCCAGATAGGGCATACCGTTTTGAAGGTGCCAGGCTCGGATGCCAGATAGTTTGTTCCGGGCAGTTTTCCCGGCCATTTTACCTGCGAGGCTTGCAGCGAAGGCGGAAAGGAGATACTCCGAAGCTGGAAGTCTTAGAGACTGTGGAATTTGCTTGATGTCGCAGAAGTCCATGAAATGCTCCACGCTATTCGAGTATTTCGTAAACGTACTATCCTTCCAAGCGTATCTAACCGTAGCCTCGATTTCAGCGTCGAAAATGCGTGGTACAGTAGGCTTAGATGTGGTACGAATAGGGGCGCCGGTTTGCAGGCGCCTCGACGAAATCCTTGCAGCAGGTAGGTACTTGCCCAAAATCTCCGCGCAAATGCGGGAACGTATGGCATTGAGATTTTTGGGCTTTCGTGCCATGGGTAAGGAGTTTGGAGATAGGTAAAGGTGAACGAACGTGGTTTAGGAGGGAGGCGCAACGCGATATCGCGTGAGGCACTTTTGAACCGATTTGTGTTTAGTGTACAGGCCGTCGGTTGTATTCGTAGAAAGGTTCAATAGGAGTTTATTTACTAGGTACTACTATAGACTATGATACGGAATTGAAGGCGCAATCAATGCGATCAGATGCGGAGGGATTGCAGGGGGAAATGGTAGGAGTAAATTTTTTGCAGGGAAGAGGCCTCTTGAAGGTCCGTCAGCGGGGTTTTCGGCGGATGCTATCCATTTGGTCGTTATCCAGATGGAATGCTCCTGAAAGAGGCCAACAATTTTACGTAGAATCGAGTTTTGCTGTGAGTTCCTCGAGCGGCCGGCGTTGAGCGCGCCAACGACGCCGGCATTATCTGAATGTAAAATAAGATGACAGTCCCGAAAGCCTGCCGCAATTACAGTACGGATAGCTAGCTCGACGGCGACCATTTCCGCCCAGCCTATATCCCGCTCGTTTCCTTTCCAGCCAGGAATTAGCTTCCAAGCTAGCCAGCGGCTGTCGAGAGATAGGCCTATGCCCCAGGAGGTTGACGCGTCCACAAAGAGAGCGGATGAGAGAGGCGGGGGCGGACGAATGATGTCAAGGCCGCAGACGCTGTGAGTGAGTGTGTTCCGCCACCACGCGAGGTCACTAATGACGTTGGCGGATAATTTACGCTTGACCCAGGCATGAGAGAGCAAAGGAAAGGAGGCCCGAAGCTTGTAAAGACTTGGGAGACGAGAACGACCGTCGGGGACGACGAGTGTGACGTGGTTCAGCGTCCCGATCAGATTATCGCATTCCATTAGAGAGGGGGAGAAACCGGATACCCAAGGCACCAGCCGTTCAAGGTACTTAGTCCTCTTTTTGGAAGGCAAGCGAACTGTTTTGCCGCAGAGTGACCAGTCGAAGCCGATGTAGGTGAACTGATCGGCAAAGGGCAGACATTTCTCGGGCGCCCAAGGCCAGCCCAGCTCAGCGGCAACGTCCCAGATTAGCTGTTCAGAGTAGCTATAGGTACAAGCCTCGTTGATGGGAGCAGGATTGGGATAGCGAAAGAAAACGAAATCGTCTACCCACTTTATGACGGCGACGACACCTTTCGAGAGGAAGATCCCAACGATGGCGTCAGCAACGTTACCGAAGATCCCGGGTGCGGATCGAAGACCGAAATTCAGGACGTGATCCAGATGAACGAGGGATCCAATGAGGAGAGCCGTGCATACGCGATCCCTCGGGGCGACGGGTATGTTCCGAAACGCCGAATCAACATCGAAAATGGCTGCCTGCGTACCGGGCGGCGCGTCCGCGACGAGGAGCCAACAGGCAGAAAAGGTGCCCCAGGCGCACTGAAAGCGCTTGGAGTCAATGTGGGAGTTTACTGAGAGGATCAGGGGGTCGGAACGAGGAAAGGAATGATCGATGGTCGCGCGGAATTTGTTGTTACGAGAAACAACGTTCATGGGAGCTGTGCGATAGTTTCCGAACAGGCGTTGTGCAAGTTCGTGAGTGTAGCTGGGGGAGACGCGCTTAAGTTTGATTTCAGTAGCATATTTTGAAAGGATGTATTCGTGGTGCTCGGGGGACTTGTAGTGGTTGGGTGGCGCTGAAGTAGAGGTAAGAGAGAAGGAGTCGATCCCCACGGGGAAGCCCGAGGAGAGGTAGATCGGAATGGATGAAAATTGTTTGAGAATACCGGCTTCATGAAGGAGGGCCCGCCAGCGATCGGGCCTGAGGGGCGTAATAATGGGGAAGATGAGATCACAGATCGCACGATTGTGCAGAATGCGATCCACTGCAGAGAGAGCACGTGTGGGTATGCGGACAGGATGACCCGCGGGGGCAGGAGTTGGGGCCGTTGAAGTTGACGCAGAAAGTGCGACCGCTAGAGTCTCGCCAGATCCCGGTCCTGTCCTTGCGCAGGAGGCGCCCGGAGCTGGTGCAGAGGTTGAATTTGTGGCTGCGGGAGCCGCAGTACATGCATCTGACGGTTGAGGAACGGTCAGATGCGCTGGAAAGAAAGGACCGGCTCCTGTCGGAGGGCGCGGGCGGCTGAGCCTTGGAGGACCAGCCGTCGTCACTGCGACCAAGTCCGGTACCTTGGAAGCGGAAGCTTCTGTTGATCGCAGAAGAGGATGAGTGCCGTGACGACGAGGAGGCGCGAGCTAAAAGGTCACGAAGAACGGCGCGCTCTTGCAGATCATGGGTTCGTGCAATGGACTCGTAAAGTTGCTGCTGAAAAATGGCAGGATTGAAGCGATTGGAATTGTGCAGGTATCTTCTGCGGAGGCTGATGTTGTATTCCCGATAAACGGGAAAGGAGACCTCGAAGTCGGATCGGCCCTGAATGCCCATGAAATGAAGATTGAAGATGATTGATATTTCGTTGGCGTTATGACCACCGGGTGCCTCGTCTCCTGAGGCCCAGAGAAAGTGACGAATAGCAATGACCAGGTTACGGGAGGCCTGGTACCAATCCGAGATGTCAATCTTGTCCTCTTTCGAGTGGTCAAGAGGGCCGGTTTTCGAGATTATGCGCCCGTCAGAGCCCATTGTCAGGGCGTGGTCCGAGCCTCGTGTGAGCTGTGAACCGGCGAGGCGGCAAGCGCGATTGGTCATGGCGTCTAGGGGGATATGCTCCGTCCATCCGGAACGTAGAATGTTGATAATGCGAGGGGGAACGATGACCTCGTTAGGATCAAGCTGACCGTGAAGGTTGATGCTGGGGACGGCGTGTATGGGTTTACGACGTTGTGAGGTGGAAGGAGGAGAGATTACACAAGCTGAGTATGAGACCGAGTCAGTAAAGAACGTAGAAATTGTACCCGGTGGAAGCACTGGAGTCTGGCGTAAAAGGCCGAGGCAAGGCGTGAGGCCAGAAGAATTCGCAACCCAGGCGGAAGACGCGGGGCAAGACCAGGCACCGTAATTAGGTGATGGATAGAATCGGGCGTAATGCCGAAGGAAGGCGCAAGGCCATTAAGTAGTGCAACCCAGGCGTGAGGCAGGGGCAGGGGCAATCACCGTAAGTAGGTGACGCAAAGAGTCAGGCGGAAAGCTTAGGCAAGGCGCAAGGCCGGAAAGTAGGAAGTCACCGTAATTAGGTGACGCAAAGAGTTAAGCGTAAAAGCTCTAGCAAGGCGCAGGCCGGAAAGTGAGAATCCAGGCGCGAGGCAAGGGGCGAGGGCAAATAACCCGGGAATGGATAGTAAGTTGATAAAAGTAACTCCAGTGCGAGGCCGAAGTCGAAAAGAAAAGGGAAATGCAGAAACGCGAGAGAAGAAAGGGGGAGGAGGTATGAGGACATGGAAAGATGAGGAACTTACGAGGTTGGATAGGTGGTGGGAGGTGAGATTCCTGAAGTAGTCGCTCAGCATGCTCCGATATGAGAGCCTCAAGCTGGGTTTGAGTAAAAGTGAAAAGGTCGTTGGTGTTGGACGGGTGGGAAGGGCTGTCGACGGGTACCGGAGGGGATCCGACCCTGCTAGTTGGTGAGGAGGGAGGAGCGGAGGGTACAGCCTGAGGAGCCCTGGCCGAATCTTCTAGCGAGGAGTTGGAAGGTGCGTCTGGCGTAGAATTGGAGCCCGAAGGGTTGTTCAACGAAGAAGGAGAAACGGGACATGGGCGATGTGACTTGGTGGCGTCCAGGAGAGACTCAACTGAGTCGACGTCCAGAGGAACATCGACTGCTTTGCCTTTCCCCTTACGTCCTCTCTTCTTAGCGGGGGATTGACCGGATGTATATGTATTTTCGGTGTTACGGACGTGTTTCCGAGGATTCCTGGGAGGGGTGACGTTGTCAGTGAAATCGACGATGACGGCGATATCCTCCTCAGGCAGGGAAGGAAGATTGGTGGTCTGTTTGTCTGTGTTGACGTTTGGGCGATTTTGATGAGAGGCCACGCGCTCGCTGTGCCTAATACTGATAGCTGGATTAGCGACGGATTTTCCCTGAGCTTTAGAGAGAATTGAGGAGGAGGCGGCGGTTTCGCTAGAAGAGGACCCGATGGCGTTGGATGAAGACGCAGTGGGGTTGACTGATTCGTTGATGGTAGCGGTATTAGGGAGCGCAGTTTGTTTCATAGTGGAAGAAAGGAATTTTAAAGATGAATACGGTAGAAGAAAGGATTAATACGGAGAGGAATGAAGAAAAGATTATTGAGTGATTGTTTGAAGTGACTATGGAGGATTATAGAGTACTTTGATTATGAAGGATGTGGTGGTTCAGGTCCAAGATCTAAACTTGCCCTCACCACCACGTGCACGAAACGATGTCCTCATTCATCCCGTGCCTCCGTTCTGAAGACGATCAGATGCTCAGTAAAAAATAAAGTCAAACTTTGATCATGAGATTTAATTTTGCCCAAATGTAATTGTCAAGAGCCAACCCAAAGTAGTTGGAAATCATTGTTTTCCTTCCTAATGGCCAAATCCACATCGAAAGTTGATAAAATCAAGATTTTGGATTACCTTTTTTACTGACTTTTGTGTGACTTTTCGTTGACTTTGTTAAATTCTTGGACTAAACACTGACTAAGCATGACTTTCCTTTTTATTGAGGATGATGCGTGACGACATCACGACACGCGACTTGCTGCTGTTCACCAAAGGAAATGTAACGTTTGCGACTCGGGGAACCAGATCTCATGCTAACCCTCTGCATAAATTTTTCCTTTGTTTCTTCCTACGATATCTGCTCGCCACGGGAAATCACGGACGGCTAGCCAAGGAATTCCAAGTACTACGAGAGAGAATGTTTTGACCCGAGATAGGTGTTGCTGGATCACAGGGAAGTCACACTCAGCTATGATCACGAACAGCCATATTGTCCCCAAGCGAATGGAGGATCACTTAGCTGCTCAAATCCTCCATGACTTCTGCTCCATACCTAATCCAACCACTAGTGTCTATGATCCTAAGTTCGGGATTACGCTAGAAAAGGGTCTTGATGGCTTATGGGACGTCTACCTGCTTGGGTTTCGATTAGTAGTGCCAAATACGGCCCGTCAATCGATTTTGTTCTTCCGGGTTCAATTGACTTCTCCCTCAGACACCTCCAAGCTATACTGCCCACCTATTTGTTCCAGAAGAACAGTCTATCGGTGATTTTGCTGACCGGCACACTCGTTCTTTGCAACTATTACATGGTTTCAACTTTATCATCCCTTGTCTTAATCATCCACAATGCCTACCTCCCGGCCTTTTTCGATGGCACTATCTTTAATGCACAATTAGCTTGTTGGGTCATAATGATTACAAGGACCAAGCAAATATAAACTATTATGAGCGCCCCATGGCTATGGAAGGGGATTCAGACAGTGATGAAGGCCCTTTTGATTGGCCCTCGGCCGCTTTGATCTGGGGAGAGCTCAGTACCGCCAGATCCAGGAAGATGCTTATCGTCAAGTCAGCATAAGCGACTGGGTTACTAGC
This sequence comes from Collybia nuda, assembly GCA_015584075.1. Classification (NCBI taxonomy): domain Eukaryota; kingdom Fungi; phylum Basidiomycota; class Agaricomycetes; order Agaricales; family Clitocybaceae; genus Collybia; species Collybia nuda. The sequence goes on from MU150278.1 coordinate 76,437, forward strand.
CAGCGTGAAGCTATTTAGTAACTTCATCCATAGCTCCCACTAGACATGTACATAACTATACTTACTGTATAATATTCTTGTATTCTGTTCAATATTGGTTTTTTAGCCATGTTTAATCGCGCCCAGCTAGCTTTGTTTTTCGGTGCTTATATATCAAGATTGTCGGCCGGAGAGAAAATGAGTCATTATCTGTCATTATCTCTTTGACTTGAACTTTTGGTCATTGTAGCATCTTGCCATTAGTCCATCACCGGGTAAAGTTTACGGTCCCGACCTGGACCGAGTCAACCTGCCTCATGTCAAAGGCCACGAGGCAGAAGTTCCCGCCTGCGACCTCAACCAACCATGGCAAGGACCAACAACGGTAGTAGCAGAAAGGCCCCGCATTATCTTCTAGGTGCCAGAGTCGCCCGGGAGGGAAGAAATCCGTACGTCTTAAATTGACAATCCTGACGCCCACGGAACAAAGCAATCCTAATCATGAATCTTATTCGAAACCAGGTTTGTGCATGGGGAAATTAAAGATTCACCAGTTGGAACGACATGGTCCAACCGCTTTGAATGTAGTGCAGCGGGCGTACATGCGCCGCCCACAGCAGGGATCCATGGGAATGCGAAAGATGGAGCGTATTCGGTTGTTCTGTGAGTTCTCAGCTCAATTGGGGCTTTATTCTATAAACATGAACATGACTATGTTCCGGATTTTAGGTCGGGTGGATATGAGGATGATATGGATGATGGGGAGACAATGTACGTGAGATTACTATGTTTTGTGTTTTGTGGGCTGAAATTCATACATTTTCCTCAGCGTATACACTGGACAAGGTCAGTCCCGTTTCTCGCTAGTATAGGCGCGTTTCTGGACGATTTCTAGGTGGCCGTGGTACGAAAAGCACCCTGATGGACGAACTGGAGGGAAAGAGGGTGCGTTGAATCCACCGGAGAAGTACACGGGCTCATGACATTTTCCAGGCATGGGGTGGCCCCCAAATTTCAGATCAGGAGTGGAAATTCGGGAACAATGCCTTGAAGGTCTGACTGGTCTCTTCTCAGCTTTCTACTAATCTCATTTCTCATTATTTCCCAATCCCTACTAGATATCATGCGAAACAAAGAAACCCATCCGCGTTATCCGGGGCTTCCAGCCGGATTCCCAGTATGCACCCTTAAAGGGGTGAGTAGATGCGCGCTTTCACGATACGGTTTACCGGGAGGTATGTTTACCAACAATCCTTGAGACAGGTACCGCTACGATGGGTTATATACTGTCGAAAAGGTGAGAATACTAGCATATACTGAATTCTCGTACACGTGCATATGACTGACCCAAGACATGTAGGCATGGAAGGCAGTTGGCGTTACTGGATTCAAAACGTGTAGATTTAGGTTCAAAGTTTGTCCCCTCTCACTCTTGTTGCCTAATCCTCTCAACTGACTATTGTCGTAGCGCCTTCCAGGCCAACCCCCCATCCCAAAAAGGCCGTCTACTCGTGGCCGCAACATAGCAACCCACTTACAAACACCCCAATCAGAATCCCCGGAACTAGAAGCGGGACCCTCCGATCCACTAGCCACCACATCGCCGTCACCCCCCAAAGTATCCTCGGAAAGGACAAGAAATTTGGAGACAAAGGTACTTGAGGAAGTAGCAGTCCCCCGCTCGGTGATGCCGCATTTGATGGCTGTGGTTCCTTCGAGTGAGGCATCAACGTCACCCTCGCTACTTACCCCGCGCGCTGTTGTGACCAACCCCCGAGTAAAGCTGCCTGATTCACCTTTTGAACGGGAGGACCTGCTCTGGTGCGACGGATATGATGATACCGATGACGAAGATGAAGGTTACATTCCTGACTATAATAATACCAGGAAGCGATGGGCATCGGTCGAGGGAGTGAGGAAGTATGCCGGGTTGAAGTTTAAGAAGCAGAAAACTGCGGAGGATATCGTGAGTGAGGATACGTCTTCAATTGGGGCTTGGAACTAGATTGAGGGACTTTTTTTTTGGTTTGCTGCACGTTTTCTTATCGCTATTATCTGTTATCTGAAATTTGCATCGAGTTATGTTGTATGTATTTGTATGTTGTGTTGTACATATGTGCGTGTTTTGTTACTATTGTAAAGATGGTGGTATAACATTATTTGTCTTCAAGTCCCAGACATTGATGACTGTCGAGATTCCAACAATGGGTATATGCTGTCGGAAGTAAGTGTTTGTATGTGGCTAGACAGGATCATCTTTTACGACTGTGATGGCCGAGGAATTACAATGAGTGTTCCTTCATATGACCAGGTTACTATCAGTAAGACGTACGCATTCGGTCAGCTTCGCAAACACAGTTTTCCGAGAAACTCATTGCTATCCAAAACGCGACGAGCAGCATCCGCTTTCTCGTAATACGCTATGTGCAGACTAAGTTTGGAGCTCCTGATCTGGTCAATGATGCGCAATTGATAGTCAAGTATTGGATTGTTAGCCTAGGTAATTCAAGGTTTACTGTTTAGAGATGTACAGCATGTTCAAAAGGACGTACGTTTTCAGTGGAGTGCTCGGCAGACGCACTAATTGTGCACAGTGAATCCAAGAACAATACGCTCAAAAGCTCTCTCTCTTGCACTTTTACTCTATTAGAGAATACTCGTATAGTCTTGTTGCAGGTCTCGATCTGTTCTTCAGCTACCAATTTCATATGAGTAAAGTGCCTTTTATATTCCTCAAGCTGTTCCTATAGAGAATTGTAAGGTAGTGTCAGTGTTTGGAATGTGGAAGAATATTTTAGATTACTGGTGAGGACATTGCTACGAGGCCTTTAGTGGTGGACATGGTTCAGACTCAAGACTGCCGGATTCACTCCAATCGAACAAGTTCGTTCCTTGAGCCGGAAATGTCAACCCCGAACAGGTGGGCCGATTTGCTCTCACTATAACGACAGCCTCCTACTACCTTAGAGGCCGAAATGAACGATGAAAATTAATTACAGTATAAATCCACTCATGACTTGTGGCCGGAACCCAAGATTCAAAATTTGGATCATGGTGCACCTATACTATTCCCCCGGTGGGCCACCTAATTAACATAGGATTAAGAAGTCCCCAAAATACTGCGCTCAGTATTTGCCGAGGGAAAATGTAGTTGGGTATCACTCTGAGATGGGGAGAACTCTTCCAACCTTAGGAGAACCTCGTATCGCCTAGTAACAGTTTATGTAGACGGACGCTGCGTAGGGCCTCCTTTCTAACAGTTTTATTTCAGTGACCAAATAGCTTCCGTTAACCGCCATTCGTTCCAAGCCGGGTTCGTTGTGCTAGGGCACGAAGGTCACCTGTTGTTCTAAACACGTAGCATCGTCATCGCGTTATGAACGCCCTCGAAAAAGGGCATTGAGCCGGTAGTTATCTAATTAGATGTTAGGAACAGTGTTAACGCGTGCGTTTAGGGACATTACTTCATGACAGACGTAAACCCACACATATATGTTGCTTGCCTTAGTGTTTTGAAAAACTTCAAAAAAAAGACCTTGAGCCGTCATCATTGATAGCGAAAAGTTCTGCTGCTTATCACTGCACACTACTTCCTTTCGGAGGTGCGAAAGTGAACTGTCCCCGTGTCTTTCTTTACTAACGCTCACTCGACGCTAGACACCTCAGGATAGGTTGAACTTGCGTGTAATGTGGGATTCTGAACACAAGCATAGACACCGAAAGTTCTGAACATAGGCATTAAGGAATGAGCAAGGTACACAGGGGAAAAGCCAAACAAACACACGAATGCCCAGTTGACCCCCTTAAAATAAACCCACACTCTGCGCCTATATCAAGTGATAGCGGTGCTATGTAGCATGAGCAAGCACATCATAGGTGATGCTATTCTAGCTGTAGGGATGGAGGAGTCGCCATTAGTGTCCTTCACATGGTAGCGCCCCATCTAGAAAAAAACGCACGCGTTCCATTGACTTCGCAAAAATAACTTCAAGCAAAGACTTGGCGCTCGAAATGTGATGAACCAGTCGCATTTTCTGGTCACGTAATTGGTACAGGAGCATGTTGCATTCTAGGAGCTTGTGTTTGAGAGATAATGAATAGTTGACGATTGGGTCGTTCCTTTGGACCTGATGTGAAATAGTTAGTACTAATAATCAAATTACATAGGACTGGAGACGTACGGTTTCGGTTAGAGGGTGTGTGGGTATGTGCTGTGTGCACTCCAGCAGAAAATTGACCCTTAAAAGCTCTTTCTCCTGCTCTTCCTTCCTAGAGTACATCTTGAACAGAAGCTCGTTACACATTTTGAGTCGGCATTCAGCTCTTGACTTCGTACTTGACAGGCGACTGCAATATTCAGCCAGTTTTGTCTATATATGGCATGGTCAGCGGTAACGATACGAGAGAAGCTTTGGATTACGGGCGTAGTCGGTGTTAGAATGTCTGCGGTGGGCATAGGAGGTGAAATAATAGTATGATACACAATACTCCCGAGTCCACCAAAGAACAAAACCGAACGACCAGTCGGACTCGGAGTTCGGGTACTGTCAGATGTAATTCGCCAACTCGGCCCGAACTGGTGCTAAACTCGCAAAACGAACTCTCATGAACTTTCTATTGACTACGATTTAGATACCCCCCGGCAGCTAGGTATAGTGACTTTATCTCCAAAATGGGTTGATTACCAAGGTTATCCAGAAATCTTGGTTGTCTGTGTGGCTCTCATCTCATATCTTTGTGTTTATTACCCTCAATCGCCTCTAAAAACCTCATCTCAAACCTGCCCGAGTCTTAAACTCTTGACTTCGCCCGTGTTTGTGGTCAATATATTCCTGGATATCACAACATGAGTATACCAGATAGTAAACAAACTCAACCGTGCATCAATCAATGATCCTAGCAGCACCCACACAGCCTCTGGGTACGCATACCGTCAGCATACAGTCCAGACCCGAGTTGTACATCTAGCTACGGTCTATTCCTCGCTTCAACGCCTGCATGCTTGGCCACGATGCCGTTTTTCCCGGATGCACAAAACCCAAGCGTGGAACACAGTGTACTCATTGACGTCGGGGGAGACTTCATTGTCGGAACACCAACAGAGGAGGCTGGTAAGCACGACTACTCAACCTTAACGCTATTACGAAATCTTCGTTAGGCATCAACATATTGTTCCATTCCACAACCACTGAAACCGCATATAACTCAGCTAAACGCCCACAACCCCCTAGATGCCACCCAGAGACCCGCAGGGTACTTCTTCCAGAAATGCAAAACTTGATCGTGGGATCATGGAACTCTGAAAAACGGATATTCTGGCTCCAAGGGCCTGCGGGGGCTGGGAAATCCGCAATCGCCCAAACAATAGCGGAAATTTTTGAAGAAAAACAGATGCTGGCTGGCAGCTTTTTCTTCGCTCGAGGAAAGGGTGGTTGTGATAATGTGCAGTCGTTTGTTGCCACACTCTGTTATTGGCTTTGCCTGGTCTACCCCAAGAAGCGCCGAGAGGTTGGACGTATTGTCTTGCATGACCAATCCGTCCTTTACCAAACTCTTGATATTCAATTTCAGAAATTAATCGCGGAGCCATTTCGCCGATCTAAAACATCATCTACCCACCCGTACTGGCGTTCCAGGAGATTTGTCGTTGTTATAGACGGTCTTGATGAGTGCGACAGCGAACACGATCAGCTCACGCTACTGCGAAATATCACATTCCTCATCAGAGTTCATGGCATCCCTTTATCTTTTCTTGTAACAAGTCGTCCGGTGCCGCACATTCGAGAATATTTTCGTGATGATATAACTATTTCCCTTATTCATCATGAAATATTTTTGAAACCATCTACGGATGATGTTCAGATCTTCCTATCCAGCGAGTTTTCCAAAATTCGTAAACGAAGTGCTTTAATTCCAGAATCGTGGCCATCCGAAGATGTGATAAGGGTTATGATAGAGAAATCTTCGGGGTATTTCATTTACCCCTCCACCATTCTCAGATTTATTGACGACGCAGATTCACGTCCCACCGCGCAGTTGGACATTGTATTATCTGGTAAAACAAACCCAGCTTACTTGGAAATGGATCAACTCTACTTGAACATCCTCTCTATGGTTCGCAAGCCGCGGGACTTACTCGTTCAGGTGCTCGGGATTATTATGGTTGCTGAACGACGCATTTGTGCTCTCGATGTGGATTTGATACTTAACCTGCCTCCCGGAGAAACGTCATTGGTACTACGCAGATTACATCCTATTTTGGATTCTGCAGACGATAACCATATTAGTGTGCTCCATGGCACATTTTCCGACTTTCTCTGTGATTCTGATCGTGCAGGGAAGTTCTTCGTCAACCTTGACGAACATCATGCAGCGTTTGCTCAAAGATGTTTGGAGTATATGGCATCTTATGGGAGCAGCAATACCAATTCTCCAAGTCCGATTTGGCTTTCAGAGTTTGTCCTACCATACTGGGATATAAATATTTCAAAAGTCAAAGACACATCTCGCCGCCAAATTCTCCTCAATAATTTGGATGCTATTTCCCTGGATCAATGGTCATTGGTAATGAAATTTAAACTATCCCACCCATTTGGCCACATACTATTTGATAATCAGCTGTTTCGTATTATGACTTGGGCAGAGGTAAGTATTCAAATCTTTCCTAGAGCCACGATTTAACTTTTCTTCCAGTCTTTTGAAGGCCTTCCTCAAGATAAAATACACCATTTAATGGCGATCCGAGATATGTGGTATCGTGTTGTGGTAGAATCTATCCCCCTGTTGAAAACCTGGAGTTTGGAACAATTGATTCTTCCATTCTTTCACAAAAACAAGAGACCATCTGAGGACCCTTCTCAGGGGTATATCTGGATGGGTACTTTTCCAGGGTTCCCTGAACGAGGTGGTTCCGATATCTTACCTCCTCACTCACTTTGTTTGACGACCAGGAAGCCTGAAGTGCAATACTACATCACCTCGCACCTCAATCCTAATGCATCTTTTATTGAATTCCTTTGTGATGGTTCACGTTCAATGGGACTCTACGATTTAACAGCAGCGCATACGTATGTTATAAAATTATGTACCAAGTGGTCCCATAAGGTTCAGCTGGAGAGATGTCGTGCTTTATGGCCCTACAGCCATAAAGATGATGAAGATTGGAGGCGTATGCGGTGAGTATCCTTGAATTCGATTGGGGGGGTAGTAAAAGCCAGAATCCTGATTTTAATTCATGTTGGAAATTGCTAGCTATTCTACTGAATGGATTCACAATTTGCTTCATTGTCCGCTGGGGGATGATTCTCTTGTGACATGTTTAAACGTTTACTTTGTAGCGGAAGGAGAGAAAAGAGAGATTCAAGGGGTCTTTGGTTGGGTAGAGGTCTGTTCCTTCTTCAAATCATGGCTGCTGACTGATGATGTGAGGTAGAAGGAACTGAGAATAGCCCCTGATCTGCTCACTCCGCGACCAGTATTATTATTTCTTTTCAAGTGGGTGGAGTATTTGGAATACGGTTCTGGCACCTCTAGTATACAAGAACTTTCCTCCCCACAAGACTATAACTGCACGTTCGAAATATACCTTGCAAGAGTTTGTGTCAGCCGTAGGTGGACCACAAATGGGATTCACTGTAGTCTGATTTAATATTTACTTAGGATTCAAACGGTATTTTGGCCATTGGTATGATAACAGTAAAAAGCATCCCGGGAAGAAAAAAGGAGTGCATGCCCCACGCAGTTCATTCTGGATTGCCAGCGATAAATGGCGTCCCTTGAAACCAGGTTCTCTGATACGACGTTCGGATCAGTATCGCTCAATAATATCTTTCCTTCTTGGGGGATCAAAACTAGAATGGCAAACACAAAAGGGTAATTTATATTATGAATTTTCTCGTATATGTTCAGATGGGAGGAATTCTCTGAAATCTGAGGATGGAAATGCAACGTTACTTGAAAAATATCCGATATGTGACGGTGGGTTTTCGACCATGCACAAAACGCGCTTGACTTTGAACCTACTTATTTAGGCTGGAAATGCAGCTGGAATGGCTGTAATCGCGTTCTAGTAGACATGATTGAGATGGATGGTCACTGCCTTGAGCACTTCCACTCGTTCTGGCTGTCTCATCGCCGGTCAGGTACCGAACTGGATTTTATCATGGCGTGAAGGTTGAGACAGTATGTATATATCACTCCGTATCCCACGATAGCTAATAAATCATGGCTACATATGCAGCATCATATTGTGTGACGGGCCAGCACCCTCGAGGTGGCTTAATTTATGTAAATAAATAAATCTTGGTCGAATACCGAGAAGTGAATACTGAATATTTTCTTAATATTTTTCCCTGAATTCATCGTTCGTAATGCCCGCACGCAGTGCAACGGATATTGGCGAAAGTATCTACAACTTCGGGCTGGTCATTGATAGCACAAACGTACCCGACTTCTTGGGTGATGGACGGTGGAAAAGGCAGTACCCCACGTGGCGCATCAACTCGCCGACAGCGAAACTTCGTCATGGAAGGGCACAGTGTGCGCAAGTTAGGAAACAGTGCAGCTACATCCTGCGAAAAGGGTGCATCGAATTCTGACCTCACAAGCAGAATTTCAACTTGCGACAGTAAGGGTCCGAAGCGTTCTTTTTTTTTACATCTCTTTAACCAAGCTTTGGACTTTGACCCTCCCGGTACAACAAGTGCTAATTTGCGGATTGAGAACTGGCTCAATATTTGCAGGACAGCGTCCAGCTTGTCAAAATCGAATTTCTTTTCAAGCTTGTCACCTAAAATATGGCGAATAGGGCGGGGTCGTTGACCACGGACTTTATTGTAAGGGTGTTTCCCGATGGAAAGTTCGTGAAGACATGTAGCATCGACATATGGAAGGAGATTTTCAAAGTAATGCAGGGGTGCCTCCAATGCATTTAAACCGGGGAAATGCAATTCACCATCTATAGGTTGGACGTTGAAGGAGAGCGAATAGTGTTCGAATGAGATCAGCCGGATTTTTGGATGGCGAGAGCAAAACTCAAATAGAACCGAGATGGGGAGTTTGATATCTTTGCAGACCGCGAGTTGTTCCAAGGCGGGGAGATAGAGGTGTGGTAGAAGAAGGCCCCATTTGTAGGTGGGGACAAGGTGGCCAATCGTAAAAACGCAAACATGCTCAATATCCAAAATGAGGAAATTCCAGCTTCTGACGGAGGAGAGCGACGGAAGGGTTTTGAGGTACATCGTAGTGTACTTATCGATTTTGCGTGAAGCGCTGATATCCTGGAATATTCGGGCCTCCCGACCCTCTGCGGTTATGGAATCACGCAGAAATGCAAGTGGTGGACGAAGGGTGTGAAGAGCGAGGCTCAAAGGAAGGGGTAGTGCAAGCCGAGGTATGAAGAGCCGCCAGTCCCAAGTGAGGGGGCGTTGCCCCTCCGATATCTTGATTTCGCACTTGGAAATCAGGAGGATGGAAGGAGGCATGAATCTCCACTGTCGCTGCATAAATGACTTCGCAAGGTATGGGGCGAATTTCTTCTTATTAGGGTCAATTGCGGGAAGGAACTGAATTTCTAATTCCTCCAGAGCAAGCATTTTTGATAGAGAAGCCAAGATCGCCGCAAGGTCAATGGAAGCCTTGTTGGCACGACCGGTGACCTTTTTAATAGCACGAAGGTTTGCGGCGAGGTCGTCGGCAGAACCAGATGAGAACGACAAAGATTCTCCAGCGGGTTGAAAGTGAGAGCGGTGGGTTGTAAAAATAACTACTAAGGAAACGACGCGGAAGTGCCTGCATACGCCACATAAGCGTAATAGGTCTCCAGGTTGGAGGTGGCTGAATATTTCACGAAGCACATCGGCGGGGACAGCAGCTGGGTCCATGTTGTTACTAGAACTTTGGATACCAGTTCACTGGCGTGTTTTATAATTTTAGGAAAGTCCACGAGGACCTGTCTTCTCCAGTCGACGTCCCAGACTTGTGATCGAATGAGCGCTAGTTGGCGTCTATGTGCGGACGTACTAACTAGCTAAGTGGCGGAAGATGATATTAATATGTGTTGGACATCAAAGGAAACAGGGGGCATACCCACGCGGCCCACAGTATTGGGACCCAAAGGGAATGCGGTTCCCTTGCGCCTAGTTTATATACTGACACGTGGGATTTTTCATTTTTTTTGGTAACGATTATCGTCATGCAAACAACTGTACCGCTGGTCATCTTGTCCTTTACGCTACTTTTGTTTCGGTTTCAGCCTTGGCGGAATCATTTTCTACGTTATTTGCATGGGTTATTAAGGAAAGCGGTTATGAACATGGAACGTACTGTGTAAACCTGTACCATTGACAGGGGGCGCGAAACTTATAAAATCTTTCGAGAGGTTAGCTAATCCACCGCCTGTGCGTAGCCGACTCATAACCTGGCCCCTAACTACCCCCCATATGAAGACTGTTGAACAAAGATCCAGATTCTGCAGTTTACATGTGGAAGTTGCGTGGGCACGTATTTTTAACCTTTTACGTCATGACTGACCGAGTGTAGAGTACGGATTTGAGGTGATAGCCGTGTACATGAAGTCGTTAAGTATCCCGAGTCAGTGAAGCTGTTGAGGAAGTAATATTTCGAGAACCGCCACCTCTCGGATTTCAAGTTCAGGATTCTGTTCCCGAAAGGTGGGCCCGCCCGCAGCCTTCGCTCGTAAGACCGTGATTACAAGAAGGTGATGCCCTTCGGTCCGGCTTTAAGACTAGTAGTGTTTATGCGGGGCATGCACTCAGGGCTCTGAGAGGAGGGGATAAGAGTTTCATAAAGGTCAACCCTCATAGGTAGATTTTTCGACCATTTCATTTCCCTGTTCACGAGGCGTAGGTTCGGTGTGGCCAGGAGGCAATACTGAAGCAACACATTAGGGTAATTTAAGCGATTCGCTTATTAGGTGGATTAGGGTATGCGATCATGCTATGCAGTTGGGGCACTGACTCAGGAGGTTTACTCATGTGTTCTGATACACTGTAGCTCTAGCTCCAGTTCCTATGCAGAGTCCCCGCTTCGTCCACGGTGAGACTTCCGAGGATGTCTGTTAAAGGAAGCAGGTGTGTAGTGGGATGGCTCACAGAGCCGGGGTATCGTCTCGACGGTCACACGAGTAGATGGGAAATGCATTGTGTGTTGTCCTAAATCCTTACGAAATAAAGCTTTCGGCTCCATTTACGGATACTGGGGCGTGCGCTCAGGATGTATATTGATTATCATTCTGGTCAAATAGACGTTATCGACATTGGTTCCCCTTTAAAATCGTCAGCATCATTTTCGGTATTGATAGACACATGACCTAGATCCTGAACGAAGTATGTCATTATGAAGGGCCATGTTCAATAAGGTGCATAAAAGTAGGTGAACATACCTTCTGAGCCGAATCCTGTACTGAAAATATATGAACAGCAACATATACACCATAAGCGAATCCTTGAAAGCGTCGCCTACGGCATACTTATGTCCTGAATGAAACATGAATTCGCACATTCATACGTCGTGTATACGTGGCGATTCCCATACCTCTGCGCTGTCACTTCGTACGTGTATGAAGGTTGATGTTCATAGTGTACCCAAAACCATTATACTCGAGTACTTACACAAATACACCATCTGTCCAATGCCACTTGAAAAGTAATTGGATGCTATAACAGAGGTAGGGCAACGAGGGTATGAGCAAGGAGAGAACGTGGGTAGAGATCAGGCGAAGAAAGAAAGGTAATGAGGCGGGCAGGGAAAGAAGGAGAAGATATGGATGCAGAAGATTGGGACGTACTCAGTCCATGTTCTAACAATTCAACATAATCCTAAGCCTGAGGCTGGCAGATGACCAGACACGCGGACTTCCCCAACCTCTAAGCCTTTGATGTGTAGTTGACCACTAATACCATTCTTAGGGATGAAGAAATAGCACCATAAAACACGTCTGGGGTAGTAAAACTGCCAGGTTTTCTGGCTCCTGAAACCGTTACCCCCAGAAGTTCGGAAGTCGTGGTCTTCAGCTTAGCAGCCCAAGCGAAACGTGCCTTCTCGGCATAGTTAAGTCCTTTCCGGTGCGTTATGGTAATAAATTCAATTAGAGCGAGAAGATCGATGGTATTGCAGAGTGGTTATAGACCAGCGTCAGCCCCAAGTTCGGGTGTGCTTGGAGAGCGACAATATTATTCTCACGATCTACAATCTAATCAAAGTTTGGCAAATTTGCTTATTGCCAAAATCCTGCCCCCACCAAGGAAATATTATCTTAGACTGAATAATACTCCTCTAGAGAGGTAAAGCTCTTGCATCTCACACAAAACTTAAATATACTTTTCAGAACCCAATTAATGTTACATTTGAAGACATTCATAAAGTATGAGACCAAACACATACACTAGATCTCTTATCAACTACAGTATCAGAAGCTAAAGTAAATGTGTTTACAAGGAGGAAGCATAACACTCTTTCCAGGAAGTTCCATAGACAAAATTTGAGTAGTCAAGGGTTGTGTAATTTTTCGCAATAAGCAAAGAATTGTCAAATCCATATATCATATTATAATTCCAGGGGGGGACCCAAAATAACAATTCCTTTTTAGGCCCGAGGACCCAGCCCCCTGAGATGGAGTATCCATCTTTGAAAAGTTGATCCTGCTTGGTCAGAGACTGAGATTGAGTATTGTTATCAGAGGATTCTGACTCTGCAATATTCCACACTCTGATGGTCTTGTCATCTGAGCAAGAAACAATTTTTTTCCCATCAGGAGAAAAACGAACACAATAAATCCAATCAGTGTGTCCCACAAATTTTCTAACAGCAGTGTATCCAGTTTCCACACTCCACATTTGGATTATCCCATCTCCAGAACCAGAAATAAGGTATTTTCCATCAGGTGAAAATTTCAGAGTAGTAACTGATTCTGTATGCCCATTTAAGGGTTCACCAATAGTTTTTCCTGTTTCTACATCCCAGATCATGATTTTGTTATCCTCAGCACCTGAAGCTATGGTTTTGTTGTCAGGAGACACAGTAACAGTTTCTATGAAGTCACTGTGCCCTTCAAATTTACTGAGTTCTTGGCCTGTCTCTGAATTCCACAACCTGATTGTTTTATCATTTGCACCATAGATAAACTTTGTCCCATCTGGAAAAAAGGAAACAGCTCCTCTTCCACCTGTAGGACATTCAGGTTTGAGAACAAATTTGGCATTGCCTGATTCAACATCCCAGACTCTTGCTGTGCCATCACTGGACCCAGAAAGAATGCTCTTATCATCAGGTGATAAGTTTATATCATTGATCCAATTAGTATGTCCTGTAAATGGGCCTGCAATCATTTTCCTTGTTTCAATACTCCATATCCTGATAGTGCGGTCAGCTGCTGAAGAAATAATTGTTTTGCCATCAGAAGAGACAGCAAGGCTCTTGATTGCATTTGTATGACCCATCATTGGTTGTCCAGCAGGTTTTCCTGTCTCTAAGTCCCACATCCTAATTGAAGTATCCAATGCACCTGATACAATGTGCTTTCCATCAGGTAGAAAGGCAACAGCCACAATAGGCTCTGTATGGCCATCAAAGTCTTCAATAACAGCATTATCCATTTCTGCATCCCATATTCTGATGGTTTTATCCAAAGAACCAGATACAATGATTTTTCCATCAGGAGAGGATGTAACACAGCACACATCACTTGTATGCCCTTCAAGGTAACCTGCCACAACATAATCCTTATCAACATCCCAGATTGAAATTTGTTTGTCCAGTGATCCAGCAATAATTTTTTTTCCATCAGGAGAGAACACAAGAGAAACAACACCACCACTGTGCCCAGATATCTGGCCAGTAATAGCTTCCCCTGTTTCCACATTCCAAATTAATATCTTCCAATCCAGACCACCAGATGCAACTGATTTTCCATCTGGAGAGAATGTGACACATCTGACCCCATCATAATGGGCATTAAGAGGCTTTCCAACCAATTGCTTTGTCTCTGTATTCCATATTCTGACCATTTTATCATCAGCACCAGAAGCTATGTGTTTTCCATCTGGGGAAAAGGCTACACAGCGAACCCAATCAGTATGGCCAACCAGTGTATCTAGTGTTATACCAGTTTCTGAATCTAGTACAACAACATCTTTATATGAGCCAAAAGCAACATGCTTTCCATCTGGTGAAAATGCAACTGCCCAAATTCCTTTTGAAGTTTCAATGGGCCCAGCAACTTTATTTCCTGTTTCTACATCCCAGATCCTGATAGTTTTATCCTCTGAGGCTGAAGCAATGTGCTTTCCATCAGGTGAGAACACAACAGACATGACACAATCTGTGTGCTCCTTAATAGGACCAACAACAGTTTGACCTGTTCTTCTGTCCCAGATTCTAATAGTCTGATCACATGAGCCTGAAGCAAAAAGGTTGCCAGTAGGAGAGAAAGCAAGAGAGTTAACACATTCTGTGTGTCCATCAAGCACATTTTTGACACCTGGCCAGTTCTGTGCCTTTCCAGTTTTCACAGAAAGTGTGTTACCAAACTTGTCCAGATACAGTTTTGCCAGAATAGATCTTTTTGGCATGAAGGGCAGAGCAGACAGATAGATGTGAGGCACACTTTCAGTAATAACAGGCCAAAAAGTAGCAATGAATTGTTGACTGTCAGATGCCAAAGCTGCTGTCTCTGAGTCATGATCCTATGTTCCATTTACCACATATAAGCCCTGGGAAAAGCTAACAATTAGAATCCTACCTGAATCCACGCAATCAGTGTCCCCAATGAAGAAACAGCCACTTTTACAAACTTTGTCAAGCTAAGCACTTCAAGCCAGTAGAGGAGCCTAGAGTCCATGAATTCCTTGAGCCCAGCACAGATAGCATTATTAAAGTCAGTCCTCTTAAGGTGATCTGCCCAGAACTGGCATGCATATAGGATATAAGGAGAGATGTGCTGTTGGATTTTTGTATCCAGGTCAGTTACATCCTTGTTCCTCTGAAAAGAAGTTTCAAGTTGGCAAATATTGAACTTGAGCCCCTTCATAATCTCCAGACAAGCAGAGACAATATTGTGGTGCTCAGTCCCAGTTTCTACATAGAAGCACCCACTGCGGTCCTTGTTGGTCAAAAAATCTCGGAAAGAAGTGTGGAGAGTCTGTATAGGATTGGATTCCGAAGTCACACCACTAAGTAAAGCCCCCAGTGGCTGCAACACAGCCCTAATGTTACCAGCAGATTTCCCAAGGGAGATCCTATGCAAAGCAGACATAGGGAGTGGCTTCTTGAGTGTGAGGACTGTCCTCATAATAGATACAAACCTATCAATTTTGGCCTGATCATTTGCCGAAATCTTCTGCTCCAAGATCCTGAAGTACAGTACATCCAGGTTCCGAGTCTGGACAGATGGCTCAACTAAGGTTCTTAGGCGCTCGACGGGCGTGTAAAAATCTTCCTTGATGAATAGACACGCAGTGAACGCCCACTGGAATAGGCCCTCAGACCTATCGACAAGCAACTGGCACCAGGCTTTGTCTGGCCACTCTTCATCCAAAGCTGCTTTCTTTCTGGCCAGCTCTGTCTGAATGAACTGGGAAATGTCGTTCCTAGTTGATACCTCGTCTATCGTTTCCATGTGCTTACAGAGTACATGCGCCTGTCCTTGAAGCGCCTCCAGGATGTCTGGCTCAGGGCGGGAGGTGATAAGCACCCTAAAGTTCGCAGGAAGCTCGACAATCCGTTCACTCAAGATCATAAGGAGGGGTTTTCGGACCGCAGGGTCACCACACTCATCCAGGGCATCAATGACGACTACTACGGGTCCAGCCATTTTGAGCATTTTGGCCGGACTCACGAGGAAGCTCTCAAACTGCTCGATGACAGATAAACTAGACTGTAGTGCAGGGGCGTCCTTGATAACGGCCCAGAGCTCTTGTTTCCACATGAGGTCAAAGTTGGCCAGATTCCAAGAGATGGTGCTGAAAAGGTGCTGGGGGCCCCTTACGGCCTGGCTGGCGACATCGAAACAGAAAGAGGATCCAAGACGCCGCATAGCTTGAAAGCGATGAGCGACTGTGTGTGCGATGGCGGACTTACCGGACCCAGCAACCCCTGTGAGCCAGAAGATCTGGGAGGCAGAGACGGAGGGCGGCTGGTTTGCCCAGTCCATTATTTCGTCGATTATACCTAGCCTGGTGTTGGGCAGGCAGCCTTTATCAGAATTGTGTCTGGACCCTGGCGCGTGTGGTATTTTGTCAATTGCAATATCCATAGCTGGCGGGCGGGATTGTAGGTTAGGTGGGACCGGGACATACGTAGTGACTTGACTTACCGAGCGTGTCGAGCTTGTCATGTGTTGACAAAGTTGCGAATTTGATTTGCAAAACGGTTACATTGGTGCGAAGCACGGTATGATTCTGAAAATCTGCTTTTAGTTTATTAAACGTTTCTTGGTACTCTTTGATCTTCTGATCAGCCTCGGAGACCGAGTGCTTGAGGGTCCGTTCCCCTGGTATAATGAACTCTATCAACCACAGGGAGAAATAGACGAAATGAGAAGCGACGTACAGAAATTGGTGTCTGCGGCATATGCACATATAAAATGTGCACATTCGGTGGTTTGCTGCGCTAATAACGCGAGGATCTTCACCTGAGCATCGAACCGTAATCCCTCAGTTTTTGCAATTAGTTTATTGATAGATTCGAGCTGGGACGCCTCCTCAAGGAAATCGTAGACCCCGTTCAGAACCGCGAGCAGCTCTTTGATGCTATCATCACGGTTCGTTTGATCGATCATAAACTAGGATAGGTATAAGCTTTAGATCGTAGGGTATGAATAGGGATGCTGACTTTAGATGCAGCCGATAAGATTCCCCAGGCAGCTTTTGAGTACGGATGGATCTGTTGTGTGGTTTGAGTAGATGAGTATGTAGAGAGGTGTCTGGGAGGTCAACGTACCTCGGCGATCGCGCTCATCAATCGGTTGAATCGTTCGACTTTACTAAGTAGGTCTTCCCAAGGAGGGCGTTCAAGAGCCTCATATGCCTTTCCTGCATCTGCGATGCAGTCTACGACTTGGGTAGCAGCTGGTTCAGAAGCCACTGCAGTTGTCGCCGTATTGATAGAACTAGATACGGTGGGGGTAGATTCTGGCTTTTCGTTGGAAGGTTGTCCCTTGATATTGGGCGCGCTGAGTTTGGCCGTTTCTTGAAGAGGTTCCGGTTTGTTATCGAGAGACTCATCCACAGGATCGGAAACGACGTGAATCGCGAAACTAACGGTCCGCTGGTGTGCTTGTAGGTCCCCGCTCGCATTTTGTTTGAAGAGATTGGCAGACACCGTTTCTAAACGAGAGGTGCAATGATTTTAGCACTGCAAGCCGGAGAGTGAACACCACGCCTGACCTCCATTCGAACCCGCACGGAACGATTCCACCGTCTTTTCAATGCTCCCCAGGAACCGATCCCGCCGAATTGAATGTTCTTCATACACTTGAATCTTGAGCATAGCAGAACCAGGGCTGTCGCTGGGCGCCATGAGCGGTTAGTCACCAGTTGGGCTTGAAACGGGTTTGCAATGTGCAAACTCACAAAGAGAGCGTTTCATGCCCCCCGCGCCCATCCAAACTTCTACACTTCTTGACATCGCCTCCGACGTTGATCTTCGCATAAATTTTTCGTGACGGAAATTTGGGCCACAAAGTGCCATCATCACCTTCTGTGTATTTGAGGTCTGTGATATACTTCTGTGAATCAACCATTAAATTCACTCAGAAGACCGTGTACGTACGACCGATTGTAAACTTCATCAGTAATTGGTGATTGATGTTATGTGTGGGCACTGAGGGATGAAAGGTTTCGATTAGGTTATTATAAATTGATTGAAACATTAAAAGAATATGGTAATTAGCGAGTTACGACTCACGGTCGATTAATGTTCAAGTTCCTGGACGTTGTAGGTAACAGTGTCCGCGCTGCAATCCCAATTTCGCCTGTTTGCGCACTTTGGGCGGAGATGAAATTCCTGTTCTCTCATCCCCCCTCCGACATCGTCGGTGATGTTAATGTAGAAACGGCTTCCAAGAGTGCAGCATACTAGGTACGACGTCTTCTTGGAAGCGGATTCCTAGACCTTGAGAACGCAAGTAGTACTGGTTTGTTACTCGTTGAATTTCAAAATTTACTGGGCCTTTTTCTCAAAGTCACAATAGCGTCACCATCTGTTCTGTCCTATGAAAGCCCTTGGAAAGTTTTATAGCATGCAGATGGAAGAGACCCTGACCTCACTTCCTGCAGCTGAAGTACGAATGATCATTAATCATGGTGGAGACTTAAGCGAGGGGTGTCGCCGACTTCAAGTTTAACCATATCGTGACTCGTCAACAACACTTCGAGCTCCGGTTCTCAAATTTCAGTACAAAGGAGCTTATATGGGCTCGATAGCCCCCTCTATCCTTCATGATCCCCTGCTGCTCAACATCGAAGCACACCTAGGGCTATGCAGATAGTTGTCCACGTTTCGAAGCGGAGAATTGACTAAAATGCTGCTGCCAGAAATTGTGCACAATGTACTCGATCGCGGCGTATCTGGTTTGGCCAACTCGAAATTGGAAAATCAATTGTGTGTATTCCTTCGCCCTTTGATGTATAAAGTCCAGGCCAAAGCTAGAGATAAGCCACATTGCTTCAACTACCCATCCACCCTCTTGCAGATAGCCCTTTCAATACACATTAACACCCTTCGTTACGTCTTCTGCCCCCGACAATAGCAGAGCCTCTTCTCCGGCTCCCACATTTTCTCCCCAAGGCAAAGCCGGACACATGGCCGAGACGACCGTGTCTCCAAATACGTCAATGACGCTACCCACCTCATCCTCTCCTTCCCCCAACTCCTCTCTCAGCGCCCAAGGCATCACCCTCTGTGACCGGCCATGCACACCCACTCGAGCATCTCCCCAATTCACCGCTTCTCCTTCTCGTACGTTCCTTTTGTTCCCTTCCACTCCCAGTTTTCGCGCGATAACAAAATTTCTTCTATGTAGCCTTGGCACGGTTTGCCATAGTTCGAGAATGGAAATACGTCGTCGTCGTTCCCTGTCCATCCCGATTTAAGCCGTACCCGACGTACGTCAGCCCTCCTGGTATGTCCCTGCGTTTTGCCTTCAACCTACCGTGGTGCCTACTTCGTTGGTGTCGAAAGCGGAGTACAAGCCACTGGGTGCCCCCACACGCGCCGAATTTGGGTTCGATCGCGAACAGGCAAGGATCCTGGCGGAGTACTCCCGCAAGCGGTTCGGCCACTAGGTGGAATGGGCGAGGACGTGATATAGTGGCCGTTGATTGAGTGGTTGTTGTGTATAAATCTGGGCGCGGGGACATGTGTCGATGGTAGTTCTTCTGTGGAGCCTAGGTCCGGTCTTGTTGGGTGCCCTGAGGTGGTGACTCTTGGTCTTGGGATTTATGAGAAAAGTGATTTATGTTGTATATATCAAGTTTTGTGCGACATATGTAATTAATATGTCAATTGTATCAGGATCTTCTTTGCTGGTTTGACGCGAAGACTCCCTTGAAAAACCCGTGTATCGGTCTATACGACGCGACGTATTTTCGTAGGCGCACGGGCCATTCATAAAACACGTGACGGCGTTTGACTGGAAGCATCTAACGGTTCTACAATTTTATGAAGAATCCACTTACAATCGTCATCAGCGAGCCTTTGCGCTTTAGAATTCGGTAACGACTAACTTGATGCCCAAACTACGACGTACAACTTCGAGATCAGTGTGACCTTGCTGGGGATTGAGCATGATGGGTAGGGCTTGATGATATGGGGAGGCTGTCGACGTCCAAGTTATTAGCTTCTACCTTGGTACGTTGTTACCTTCAATTACTAGTACTCACCCCCTCAAATTTATTTTGAACCTTCAATTAGCAAGTCTTACTGTACACGGAAGTTGACACTATGGCTAAACCTATCCTGTCGCCCCAAGTCACAGCAAGGCACGAGTATCACAGGTCCCAACGTAAAACTTGAAGCCTACACCCGCCGTCTCGCCCCATCTTCAACGTCCAAAGCCTAGTCCCTTGGATAGTGACATGACCTCCAGTCCTCGCCTCCTATCTCCTCGATATTTCGCGTTGGTTATAGTTTTAGGAGATGCCCAGCATCCAAGTCTAATTGTCACCATAGCCTATACATTCCTCCGATGCTTTCACAACACTGCTTCATTACCGTATCGTGTTATTCGCTTATTGGGCCGGCACATAGCCTAGACGACGTCGATACCCTCCGACGAGCAGATCTATCACGGAAATTTAATTGATCATGGATATTCCTAACAAAACTAGCGTTTGCCTACACGACCTTGAGCTGATCTATCCTAAGCTTTTCATGGGGACACAAGCCGTATCTTCCGGTGCAGTTCAGGTCGTCATTAGTGGCATGGTCCCCAAGAAGATGGGTCGATCACGCATACCATCGTTCAGGAGTTCGCCCATCGGAACACAGATAATCCATTCGGCCCTCTTGTTCCCTACTTCAAACGTTTTGGAGGTTATTATTAGGAGTTGCCCAAGGATAATTTTCCGATGTTTCGCCGATACCAGTCTGCGTTCCCTCCGGCCTAAGATATAGCCTATGGCTGTCAGCTCACCCCGACCCTAGGGGTTTACACACTAACCCTTAACCCATGGCCCTTCTTATACTCCTACCCCAGGAAAGACGCCTTCGATTCCACGCCCACGTCCACTGCCAAGTGTGAGACTGGACTCCAAAATATACTTACAAGGATCCATTACGTGACAAGTACCAATGCTACTCAGCACTCATACAACCATTCATCGGGGGGTCTGGCTGCGCACCGCTCATACACTGTCGAAGGGTCGGTTGGTATCAATGGCTGCGACACCAAGGCCAGCGAAGGAGGAGGGATCGATCGCATCGGTGTTTACGTCACTAACAGGCGAAGCGGCAGGTGAGCACCCACCGCGATTTGCCTCCCTTAAACGGGGGATATGGCGTGACGGGATGGTGGAGAGTTGGCGGCAGGTATTATCTGAACTGGAGGTGGCGGCAGAGAGGGTGGCAAGACTGGGTTCGGAGGTGAGTTTTTCTTTGCGTTACCGGCATGGGTATAAAGAGCTCATTGAGAATCGATTTATGCAGATTGTCCCAAAGGTCAGCTATGCGGATATCGAGCGTGGACTTTCGGAGGAGCAGGTTACAAGGGTGAAGGAGACGGGTACGGTAATCGTGACTGGCGGGGTCCCTAAGGAAGTGAGTACATGTGCCATTGTGCATAGGAATTTACCTGATGCCGTCTTCAGGAAGCGCTCTCGTGGAAGCAGGCAATCCGAGACTATGCCGCGGCGAACCAGGAGCGTGTCCGAGGTATGTATCTTCTCTTTATTTCATTCCGAATATGCTTACTAAACGCCTCCCAAGGCTTTCCGGCGGACAACATCCAAGTCTTCGAACTCTACAATTCACTCCCTCAACTCCGTGCACGCACGCATCCTTCAATACTCGCCACTCAAAAGGCTCTACTTTCTCTCTGGCACACTTCCAACCCCGCCTCGCCTATCAGTCTTGACACGCCCATCTCGTATTTCGACCGCCTCCGGATTCGCCAGCCCGGGGACGCGAAATTCGCGCTTGGCCCACATATCGATGGAGGATCAGTCGAGCGCTGGGAGGACCCAGCATATCGGCAATGTTTTGGGAGGATTTTGGAGGGCGGGGAAGGATGGAAGGCGCATGATCCGTTTGATGTGTCGCCAAGGATAGATGCGAAGCAGGATATGTACAACGCGTCGTACGTCTTCCGCTCATGTTAGAGAAATTAGTGCTCAATTTCCGGCTTGAAATGTAGTAATCAGTGCTCGATCCTGCGCCCATGGCAGGGATGGACTTCACTCTCAAGCACAGGACCGAATGAGGGCACTCTTCGCGTCTTGCCTCTACTCTCCCTTGCGTCCGCGTACATCATGCTTCGGCCCTTCTTCCGTCCACGTCACTCCTCGTCGTCGTCACTGGCATTTGCGGACTGGGAGCCCGACCTGGAGGGGCCCGCGTTCCCGGGGAGCGCGCTTGCGAAGGCACAGGAGCTGAATGAGGCGACGCACCCGCATCTAAGGCTTGGGGAGACGATGGTGTCGATCCCGAGGGTAGAGCCAGGGGATCAGGTGTATTGTGAGCATTCATTTCGTCCCTGTCCCTGTCATGTCTCCTGGAATCTAGGGACTGGTCAAATTTTCGAAAGGGGCTGACACATTTTTTTGTGGGTAGGGCACTGTGATGTGGTGCATGCTGTTGAAGCGAAGCATGCTGGTGTAGGGGATTCTTCGGTGTTGTATATACCTGCAGCACCGCTGACTGTGCATAAGTGAGTCTTTCCCCATTCGTTGGGATATATACTGATCATTGTCAAAATTTACAGTGCGCTGTACCTCCGGGACCAGCGAACGAACTTCATCTCTGGACACCCAGCCCCGTGAGTCTTTTTTCCTGGGCCTTGGTGGATAAGGGAACTAGATTGATACTGATACTGTTGGTACTAAACAGGGACTTCCCCGGTGGAGAGGGTGAGTCGAAATTTGTCGGGCGTGCGAAGCCGGAGGATTTGGGAACACCAGAGGCCCGTAAGATGTTTGGGTTTGAGAGGCTGGAGAGCGGGCTGAACCCAGGGTGCGCTGAAGAGGCGAATAAAATCCTGTTTGGATGAGATGTACGATGTACGGGCTCGTAGGTCTTGGTGTGTGGTGTTAGAATATCCGGTGGTGGTTGGTCAGAGCTGCGAATCTGGTGGAATTTTGTATGTACATGTGTAATGAGTCCGAGGTTTTTAATGTAGCCTTACAAGAACGAAAGGTGGTTCAACAATGAAGCAAATCCCTTCCTTTGTGGTCCGGAAAATATGTAAGACTATACTACACTTTTTAACTATATATATTCCTGAACATGTAAGTGGAAGGTTTATCTTTGGGAATTTGGGGGACTTAAATGTGTGGTCATTAAGTGAAGGATGATATGGTACAGTACTACAATTGCTGCTGTATACCCACACCTGAGTATGCAATTGGCAATATGATGTACTTAGATTCATGAGACATATCAACAATGCAACCCACTCAAAAGTTTGCACACTACTACCTTGGTCCCTACAAAATCACCATCCATATTGGCTTAAACTCCCTGCTGCAATGATGTGCATTCACCCAGTTTTCCATATTGTGAAACTACTTCCCACCCCACATGATCCAATCCCCAGCTGTCACCCTGCTACAGTACCTAGACCCATTGTCACCATCCACTGTTGGTGATACAACAGTGGATGGTGAAGAAGAATACAAGGTGGGGGAGGTAATGGGCAGCTGCCTTTTCTGCAACAGGTTGTAGTACTTAGTGGCCTGGAAAGGCTATGGGTACGAACACAATTCCTAGGAAGCAGCTAACAACCTCCATTGTGATGGTCTGGTGGCATGCTTTCACTGCAAAAACCCAGGAGCCCCATAGCCAGTCAACCACATCTGCTATAGTTGCATTCCATTCAAATCCCTTTGCAAGGATGCTCAGCCTAGAGGGGGGTAATGTAAGGGAACCACTCTTTTTCCCATACCATTAGCTTTCTTGCACATTGGCTTTCTCATGTATTGGCTTTTGCATTTATGCCTTGTAAATTGGCCTCACACTCCCTACAACTGTACAAGCACACAACAGATTTTATATTATGCAAGGTATTAAACACATCCCAAACCAACAAATGGACAAGTGTACTTCCTTCTTGGGTTTTGGGAAGAAAAAAAGCTTATCCTATTACACTCCAGAAGCACCCTAAGTCCCAGCCTAGCCCAATAATCATTTTCTAGTTCTTCAACAACGCAAATCAACTTAAATGAAGCAAGTTGAAAGCACAAATATCAATGGTCACAATAAAACTGGTCCTCTTCAAAAAGTTCTCCGATCGAATCCGCAAACGCTGACCTTTCTTTTGCCATCTTGCGCCTTGACTCTGCTGCTTCATCTAAGCCCACAGGAAACTCTTCCACAAGCGCGAATATGTAGTCCCTTAGCTCGACAGGGAGCCGAGAAAGTGGTCCACCTTGATGTATCACAGCTTCTGCCCACCAGTCCTTGCGCTGGCATGGAATATCTGCCGTTGAGATTATTCGGATATTAGGATCAACAAGATATAGTACGAGGATTTTGCAATGGCCGGGTTGTGTGGCATCATTGAGGCACATATGGACTTGGTGCTGGAGGATATTTGGCCAAGTAACAAGTCTGCCCTCTTTGATACAAACACCCCCAACCTCCTGCACTGCGGCTTCATCAAACTCACAACCAAACACTTCTATGAGCCAGTCATGATGGTGCATTGGGTGGTCAACGATTGTTGCATCCTCGGGATTGGATTGTTGGCGGAATGAGAGTCGGCTTGGGCCCATGTTTGTGCAATTGTAATAGTACAATGCGGTTGCACAAATGTGTTCATTCTAAATTGTGATTAGCATACTGGACAAACGAACGTAATGGAGAACATACGATCTGCCCCTCGATATGAGGCCCGCATTTGTATGTCGGCTTCTCAGGCGTTAAATGAACATTTTCAAGCCTAACAATGACCTGGAGCCCTTGATCAGAGTAGTCCTTCCCGAGGTCAACGGGATTCCTCGGTTCTCCAGGAGGCTTGAATTTATCAGGTAGCGGCTGAGCAACTCGATGTGTTTCGGCCATCCATTCCATATGACGCTCCTGGAAAATTTCGTCATCCTCATCGGATCCCTGTTCCGGTTCATCTTCCACCTCATCGCCTGGCTCTAATTCTTCGTAGGTGCAAAAGTGATATGGTACCCGAATGGCTTGTTGATTTCCCCGGAGAGGTGTAAGTGTCATGTTCCAAACTGGAATTGTCCACCCAATAATCTTTTCAATCACTCTATAAATATTTGCATGCTTCGTGGGGTGTAGATTGTTGATATAACTTGTGATCCTGATTAGAAACCTAATAAGATTGCGAAAAACGTTTAGTATAATGCCTTACTTGGTGCTCCTGTATCCTTCCGATACATCAACATTACATGGAAGCCATTGAAATTTTCTGCTGAAAGAGTAAGAACATGTGTCGTCCCTGTCATTACCCATTACCGCCTCCGAATCGGGAGGCACGGGTACAATAGCACCCTCTCCACACCTACCCACAAAAGTCTGAAGCGTCGTAGGCCCACCAGTTATAGCCCGGGTCTGGCCGTACACCAACGGGAACAACGACGGGTCAATAAGGCTGAGGATCTGCCTATTTGAATCGGATTTCCAATCCTGACACCAAGTGGGGATTTTTTCGAGTAGCAAGACAGCGATCTTCAACTCCTCTCTGAGAGAAACCGGGACTGCAGAATCGGATTTGACAACCTCACCCCGATGTAGACTGATCGCCCCTGTCTTCTCGAAAACTTTGGCTTTGTATCTGAGTTCGTTTATGCAGCAATCAACAATAAATTCTGAAACAGTCATCCATTCAATCTTCAGAGCCTCCGCTTTCCATTCTGCTATAACTGCCTCATCAAAAATCTAAAACATGGATCAGAGATCCACACATCGAACCAAATGATTTGAGAGGTACTTTGAGATGCCAATCTAACTTGTCCGTCCACCGATCCAGGATGCGTAGCATTGCCAACTCCCGAAGACTTGTCAAGGGAAGCCTGGTTGAATCATGAGCAAGCGCGCCCAGGGAAAGCCAAAGAGTTTCACCCACCGCGTTAAGCCCAGTTCTACATGTCGCTGATTTGCTGCATTCGGAAATAGGTCTATTCCATCCTGGTCAAGTATCCAATTCAGGGGTAACCCGAGCCCAGGCAGCTGCGTCGTATGTGGAGTGGCTGAGACAACCATATAAGAGGGTGAGGAAATTGCAATACTTGCTGTCGAAACCGTAATCGCATGCGGCGCCCCTTTTTAATGAAGAATATTCGAATTCCGATTGATAAGGGACATCCTTTTCAAAGGGTGTAATAAGGGCGGGTCATATAGTTGAGCAGAGAATAATTTGTGTTGGCGGTGGCAACCAGGAACTTGTGAATATGGGTTATCTCGTACGTTATTGAGATGCTGAAGATGGAGGGAGCATAGCAAGAAGTATGAAGGTTAACCAGCTGTAAGGTGCCTGTATGACCATCGAACCCGAAAAACTGGACAGCCTTTGCAGTGTAGTTTGGACCAGTGAAGAATCTAGAAGTTCCTCATTGATGATTTGAAGGTCTGCTTGTTCGGTTTTGTTGGCGTATACAAATCCTCCTGTGTGAAGTAAGCAACGATACCATTGACTTTGGCTAGTCAGCACATATATTCAATTAACGCAATAAGAAAACACGCACTGTTTTCCAAGAACATCCTTCCTACCCCCCTCTCATATTAAACCCGTGGAAAAAGGTTCCTTGTGGTATTCTGCTTTGATAAAAGTCGTAGCCTTGTTGAATGAGCCGCTGTCCGTGTTCACGCACCAATACGGTCATGGTGGCAGTTTGTGGATGGAAATGAGCGGACCAAGCAACGACAAATGTCACCCCAGTTTGCTTTCTACCATAGCTTTTTGCCACATAACTCCAGGGCTCGTTGAATAACATCTGTTAAGGTATGTCATTTGCGGTTAATAGGATTCGTTAATCTAAGATTTTGATCATTCAGAGTCATCGTTGGCTTGTGTATCAATTTGAAGGAAGCATCCCCGATTAATGCTTGTATTGCTCTCGTAGTGGCCGTATATATACTAGCGACAATTTTAAATACCCTATGGATCCCGAGGCGGGCTTGGTAGCACAAGTTAAGCATGGGAAAGGTATATGGACGACTCCCGTTCTCCGTCTGATTCGTTGCCAATATAGTTTATGTCTTCTTTCTCCTCCTGCCAACAGTCTGGGGCGCCCTCGAACGAACGGCTATAAGACGGGACGTCCTTCACATCCTTGAAGAATTTGATCTAAGCCTCGGCCGCTTCTTCTGTCTCCCCACCTATGGTCAAGAGGATATTCATATGAGATTCTGTAAATGGGATCACCCCAGTAGAAAACTCATTTTTCCCACCGTCTTCATAATCGGCATCGTAATATACCTCTGACGAAGTCAAGATTAAGAAAGGAAAATCATGTATCTGCTTTGCTGCGGACAATAGGACCACATCGAACCCGTTCAATCCTTGGACCCCCATATATTATTTGGACTCAAGGAGCATCCCGTACGGTCCGAGTATCTCGTTGATGATCGTCCCAATACGTTACTGGAGTACCGCTTCCCACGTAGCCGCCTCGTGCTCAACGGGCTCGCCATCGTGGAATATCTTGAACGCAAGGACTGCGCGATAGTCGCCACGCCCCATTTTTGAAACAGAGTGGGGTACGTCTGGGTGATATGCAACCCAATCCCCTGTGTCTGAACGAAGCTTTAGGCTACCAATGCAGAAATCCCCCGTCGTGTTCATCACAAAGCATCACAATGGTGCATAGCCAATATTGACCCGTCTCTTTCCGTTGCAAAATCATGATTTCACCAATTAGCCATCTCCACAATCTAATGTGTGCTCCGAGATCGAACCGCCGGGAACCAGGAACGAGGCTGATCATGCGTGCGACCAAAAAAACTCGGAGATGTTGTGAAGATCACTCCATCAACACGGAGCTCCTACTCAAAAACCCGCTTAGTTTCTACACCCACGACTTACAAAATGTGTCCCGTGTTCGTCCCAAAAAGACATCATTTCGACATTGCTTTGTGAGATCAAAGCAACAAAACCAATAGCATTTCTGCAAAACCACATCTATTACGGAAATTATCGGGCTCTAGACAAGCGCAGGCATCTCACTTTTCGAAGCTTGCATTACTACGCGTATCTAACCCTCCTGCAGGTGCTCACAGGTTTGATACGCGTTTTCCCAGATTTTCGCCTTCACTTTATAAAGTTGAAAGAACGACACGTCAATAAGTTGCCTCACTCGTCTTGCCAGCCACACGATCGATACCCCATTTCATGTTTATATTCGTTCAAGTATTTCGTGTCGTATACAAAGGAATATTATCTTCTCATCCCGTCATTAAAGCACGTAGCGGAAGGCAGGGGCCCTATCACCCAACTCGCGCAGCTCTTTGTCGGAGTATTTGCTAGGTCCGCCTTTTTCCAGAGCAATTCTCTCGATCTCATCACGCTGCTTGTTGATTCTGATATAAGAAAGAATGGCGATGGGAACACAGATGAACCCGATCCCCACGAACATAAGTTCGCAAGCATCTAGGGAAATTCCAGGAGGTGAGACAGTTTTAGCGGGTAAAAGTTAATCACGCACGTCCGATGATGAATCGTGGAGAGTCTTGAGCCCTGTAAATGTTACAAGCGATGGCACCGCTAAAGTTACCAACGCCAATTTGGATAGCCATCCCTATTCCACGCTTGTACTGGCCAGCGAGATTATTTCCCAACCTGTACGTGATGAACACGGGAATTCAGTAGGAGAATGACAGGAACCGACCATGCAACTACCCCAGGGAATCCAGCGTAGGATCCGGCAACACATAGGAACGTCCCGAAATACTTCGCACCATATGACGCATTGGAAATGTTGATTGCAAATCCAACAAGGCACATGACAAGGCCTCCTACGATGAAGGGGGATCGCAGCTTGGTCCTGTCAGAATAATGGGCAAATAACCCAAGGACGATCGCTACCAAAGCGGTGTTATTTAGTTTATGAATAAAGTGAGGAACCTATCACGTACTGGCGAAAAAGTAGGGAGGAACAGTGAGTAACTGGCTGATCGCAGCCGAAAACCCGAAGCTAAACAATATCGGTTAACGAGAAGTCGAGAATGAGGCGAGAATGAGGGACTCGCTTATGAATAATCGTTCTGAATGATCGTGTCTGAATTAGGCGTCGCTTTTGAGAAGAGAAACAGGAACTGACGGTAAGAAGAGTGTAATTCCATAAACTAGCTTGGAGTCAGGGCATTTTCAAGCGATGATAAACCGGCAAACTCACGAGGGCCGACTATGGACATATAGATTAGGACATGCAGCCAAACCTGCCAATCAGAGATCGTTGCCCAAAAGTGTCTCCTTTCAAAGTGCTCCTCCTCGCCCACAGACGAAGTATCGTATTCTTCACGACGTCAGTAGCATGCGCGAAAAAGTTGTATAAACGTACTTTTCTTCCACACAATAAAAGCCCGTTCTTCAGGTGTCAGGAAAGATGCTGTCGAGGGATGATCCACCAAAACTAACACGAAGTGTTAGCTGAAAACGCGGTTTAAATATATGGACATACTGAAGAATGCTATTAGTCCAACTATAATAGTAGCAAGGCCCTCAAGAATCTGAAAGCAAGATCAGTTTATGCTTTTTGTGTGTTAATGGATGACTTACGAAGATCCACGACCACCCAAGAAGACCTCCAGTCCCACTCATAAAGCTAATACCATATGCAAGAAGACCAGAGAATGCTCCTGCGAGAGTGGCTGCTCCGAAAAATATACCAATGCGGTATTGCATTTGAAATCGGGGGTACCAGAAGGTAAGGCTTATATGAATAGCGTAGTAAGACTTCGAATCCGCCAAATTCAAGTGGACGCACTAGTATACAACGCCGGGGAACAGTCCCGCTTCAGCTACCCCAAGGCAAACTCGCACACCAACAAGCTGAGGATACCTGTATTATCGAATTAGAAAAGGACTGACTAGTTTTGTGGAAATCTTACGTTTTGACTATGCCCATCAACGTCCTGAAGTCGAATTCGAGATAGTTAACATCGATTTCGTTATCGGCATGAAATTTCTGCTCACATTATAATCCCCCAAACAACCTGTAGATAATGTTATTGAAGAAGGGGCGGAGTCGAAGAAAGATCACATACCGTAATTCCTGGTAGCCATCTGGTAAGATATACCTATGTAAATTAAATCTGGCACAAAATGACTAGCCTATCCATACCTGGATGGACGG
This sequence comes from Collybia nuda, assembly GCA_015584075.1. Lineage (NCBI taxonomy): Eukaryota > Fungi > Basidiomycota > Agaricomycetes > Agaricales > Clitocybaceae > Collybia > Collybia nuda. Next base: position 106,397 of record MU150278.1, read on the forward strand.
AATTTCTTCAAGACGAGACTAAGATTAATCAATGTCAGAGGAAGGGAAAGCATATGCAAGATTAGATACGTACTTCGCAGGACATTCAAAGACACAGTAGGGCTAATCCATCATAAGGTTCCGAAAGTTCCACTTTTTGAACACAATAAAACGTACAATGAAATACATGGTCTAAAAATGAAATATTAGCCTTGACCGGACCCCGGATAACACGAAGCCGGCTCACCAACGCGATATTGTATTGATTTCCCGTCATGTTAAGCTGCGACTGGAGACCTTGTAGCCTCGCATTCCCTTTAAGTCCATATTACTAAACAAATTCAGCCATAAAAGGCTCAAATTTGACGATACCAATGTTTCCTGGGAAAAGTTAGGGCCCGGTTATATGGTAATTTTGACATTAGACTACAGAACCCACCTCTGTCTATAAATGAAAACAGATACATGATAGCCAATATAGGCATAAGTCTCATGTCCACTTTCCTCCATAGCCTCCGCTCTTCTTCTGCTGTGAGTTTAGGTGGCGGGGGAAGAGAAGACTCGCCGCCGAAGTCGAATTCTTCAGATCCATCCGACAAGGCCTTCTCGGAGTGAGAGCTCCTCTTCTTATCGAGCGACATGATGGGAAAAAGTGGGAACGGACGCTGAGTCTGGGCGCGCAAGGGCAGTATATAAGCACAGGCGATGAGCGAACTCGGCGGCAATGCGGAATTGGCGGAAGGGTATACAAATGTGGACGACGTCAAATCATCGCCTATCGAGACGTTTGGGGTCATGTTATATCCACGGCCATGACGAAAATACCACTGGAGTGTGGGGAAGCAAGATTGTATGACCATAACTCCGTGGGGATATAGTAATTCTGAGGTCAATTATGGTGGCACCGGGTGCTAAGTAGCTCCCGATGGAATGTCGATTGAATGGTTTCGCAGCGTGTTGATCAGCTGGTGGGGAGTACCATAAGTTCTCCATCGTCTGTGTTATGACAAAAAGTCTGGACTAATACCATCGACCCTCACAGAAATTTTGTTTTACTTTTGTTTTCTGACGGTCGTGGGGGTTGGAATGTCGAACTTCATACTCGAATATAAGCGAGTAACAGGGAGGCGAACTTTCATGGAATTGAAGGTGACGAGAAGCCAAAATTTCCCACACATAATACCGCGCAGAAAGAGTGGCCCTCGATTGACACATGTCCAGCCTTCATATATTTGGACGGGTGAGGTTCAAAAATGTTCACCTTTATCAAGACCACTCGACACATATTTCTGTATACCAAGACTTTCCAGGCCGCCCCATTTAACGCTTGGCTCCAGTACGAACAGGGGGACGTTCAAAATACTGCCGTTCCTATGACCCTAAACCTTTTTGAAGATCATCCTCGCAATACGGCGACTCTCCACTCATCAAGCCTCATTTTCATTGAAGGAACGATCTACAAAGGGCCGTGAGTTTGTCCCCATGCAATGTACAATACAAGTACGACGCACTATTCCTCGGATCATCTGTATTGCAGATGTCTGGCCCCCGTGTGTATGGGATTCGGAGCATGTCGAAAGGGTACTCTTTTTCCCGCCCCCAGGGTCAAGCCAACTCTCCCGAGGCCGACCAGGCTCACCACCTCGGTGGGTACACGCTCAGGCCTTCCTAGAGGTACAAAAAAGGCATATGCCAGATAGATCCATGGACGTCTTGGTGTTGAATTTGGTCGTTCCTTAAAGTCGAAGAATTTGGCGACATTGGAATGGGTTGGAATGAATGGATGATAGCGAAGTCCTGGAGAATTTTGAAAGGCGTTCCTACGAACTAAAAGGCATCCTAGATAGAACAGAGCTATAACAGTGGAAGAAAATTCTAAACATCAAATGTCACGGTATCGAAACCTGACGGCTGCAAATTTGTAACCACGTTAGCACAGCCACCAAGGCGGGTCTGGATACGTAGACTCATACCTGAAGATTCACGACATATTCAGACAACAAAACCGAACGCTAAGGAAATCAAGAACATATGTATGACCTTGCCTCCGCTTATACAACGAAGAAGAAGCGTGAGTTTGGTGCTGCTAGATGAATAGAAATTCAACACAGCCATGCTTGGATGAATGATGAGTCTTAACACAGGCGGTGTCTCACCAATAGTGAGATTGAACGTTACTTTTTCTCTTTAAACAGGTGTTATCTGGTGCGTATCGTCGGTTCAGGAAGGGTTGAAAAGACTGACACTTTTCCTATTCAGAGGTGTTTTGACTAGACCAACAAACATTTCGAGTCGACGACGATTGAGCGGTATGCTGCCCCCGCCGTCTTAGCCAGCGATTTTATTCGCTCATGCGCGATGGACTATTCTTCAGGTCAATTTCGCTCAAATACTTTCCTTTGCAAGCGACCGCAATCGACGATTTCGGAGGCCGCTTTATACCATCTATCAAGTCGAATTCTCAGATCCGGATGTATGAGATGGCATTCGAAGAGGTAGTCTTCTGCACAAGTACGTCTTCATATGTAACAAAACTGGTCATTCATTTAATTCCGTTATCAATAGAGCCCGGCCTTCTGACGCGATACACTCTCTGTACGGCTGTTCTAGATTCGAGGGCGATCGCGTAGAACCCCGTCTGTAAGATCTAAAAGATCTGTCTAATTCCTTTGCCCGTAGAATTATTGGGCCTGACTTGACCACATTCGTCCTGCCATTCCGCTCTTAATCCCTCACGAATGACAAAAATTATAGCACCTCAGATGGAACGACAAACTAGACCATTGCGTACCGATTTCGTGCTTCTTTCGAGGATTCGAGCACGAAAATTTTAATACCGGCTGGTACGATTACAACGAAAAACGGGTTACCAAGGCCTTTGAACAAGACGCGTAGATGGCTCTTCTGCCCACAGCCCGAGCCTTCAGGCCTAGGCCAACAATTAATATGAAATTAGACAATGAGGTATTTGGTATGTATCTCGTGACCCAAACGGCACCGCCATTGATAGGGAGGTCGGCTCGTCTCCGATTTGTACGACATCAAGATATATAGCACGTTCGGCCCGCGAATGGGTGGTCGTGTTTCTTTCTCGACAACACACCAATGCGAGAATTTGAGGGCGATCGGACATAGAAATACTGGTACCTAACCCAAACTGCAGTTGCGGGGTGTCTTTTTGATACGATAGATAATTATACGAGATAAAATCTTAGTATCGGAAGGTTGATGTAATTAAAATCGATAAAAATTACATTTCGGGAAGTTAGGCTTAGGTACTGGTAGGTTACAAGGTAAATTTAAGGGTACGGAGACATATTCAATGTCCCAATGCAGCTTACATTTAAATATAGGCGCTGCATACTTAATTGAACAACGCGTCTATGCGCCACGCGGTTTTCAGAGACTGTAAGTGCACGTGACCACCCAATCTAGTACACGTGATACTGACAGGTATTTGCCCCTGACCCTGTTCAACTTACGCGCCGGCTTCTGCTTCTCTACTGTCAGAACGTCCGAGCCCGTTGACTATTCTCCATTATTTATGTCCACAACCTGAGTGCCCGGAGCGTTTAGGGCCCTGAGAAGGGTAACGATGGCCTCAAATAATGCCGAGGTACGCATATTGTAATGATCGTGTTATTGTACATTTTGTACTGAGAAGCAGTCGTAGATAAATGACCTGAGAGCCCAAGTTGAGGGTTACCGTACGAAAATGTCACTCTTACAGCAAGAGGTGTCTCTAATTCTTGATAAATCCGATAAAATCGAGCTCCTACGCAAACGCGAACTAGAAGAGGCGTGCAGAGCCAGGGACCACCTCGAGATTAAGTTACAAAAATACAAGATGTATGTGAAACAACTTGAGCGAGAAAGGGATGACCTTCGTGAATCAGTGACGGAATTTATCGACAAAGGTGATCTAATCATTGATGGATATTGAGTACTAATATACACAACAGTTAACATCTTACAGTTGAATCGAATCCTGGTGCACTCAACTTGTGGCCACGTAGTCATATGGAAATGCAGAGCTTCCCTGGTCAGTCACAAGCTTAGACATTGGAGTTGTGGTATTCATTATAACTGGCTTTAGATCCTGTCTCCGGGATCGACAGGAATAGGGTCCTAGTTGATATGCCAGAACTACAAGTTTCCTACTTTGTGGAAGAGATTTCTCGTTTGAAGCGGCAGCGGGACCTCGAATATCAAAATTCCAAGCAAATGCAAGATCTATTCGAAACTCAAATCCGTATACTTTGGGCGCAGGTTGCGCGGCGCGACGCCATAATTGCGGCCTGCCAAGAACATGCGAGCCATCATATCGATCTGGCACCCAATCCAAGTACTATCCCAAGGGATAGACTTACTGTTCCCCCGTTATCTGACGAACAGATCATTGAGGCGTTGCGTAAAACCATGGAAAATAATCGTGCATTGGAGGCAGAGGTCTGGACCTTGGGCCAAAAGGTAAGGACTCTACTCTGTTCAGTAGTCTTCTTTAGCAGATTGAGCCGTATAAGCTTGAAAGGGCTAAGTTAGCTTCCGCTCAACCAGTTTCAGCGAGCCCTGCTTTACCAAGAATGGCACCTGCGCCACCTGAAGTGAGCGTGGCTCCAGATTCTCAAAACACAGAGCCCATCTTGGCCCTGCAACACGAGCCTGCACTGACCGAACCTGGAAAGCTTGAGCCAACAATTCCGGGACTGCACACTGCCACCTATCCTTCAAATATTTCTGATATACCTCCCGCATCATACAGAAATGCCGACATATCGCATAGACCCTATCTTCCCCAGATCGATGCCTTGGACCATCAGATCAATTATTTGTCATCGAAAATAGATGCGTTCAAGGAAGAAAGAAATCTCCTCAAGGAAGTGCTCGTGTTGCAGCAATCGGTAAGATATTCAACATTTAAATCAATTCTTTACTTTTTCAACAAGAATCCACTAGGGACTGTCACAGGATACTACATCAGGAGGCGTGCCACGTCCAGTTTCAGCTCCAAAATATATACCTGAACCGTATGTATATTTCTTAGGCGTCATGAGTTCTATTGCTGACGTCCGCCACTGTAGATCACGACATACCATCTCGGGAACCTCTCAAGACCTCCAGACCCCCTGGGACATTGCACCGGCTCAAGAGCAAAACTCCCAAGAGGTAAACGCGGAAACGCCACCATCACTAGACCCGGTTAGTCGTGTGACTAGGAGAGGCTCTGTACTCAAACTCAACTTTCAATTACTAGAATGCCCAAATCTTGGACATTCCCTTACCAGGAAACGATAGTAATGAGGCTCGCAGTTACATACCAGGATCGCACGAGGACTATGATGGTGAAATATCGATGGAGTTGGCCACCCCATTAACCCCCTCTAATATCGTTCTTCCTGGTGGCGTCATGATGCGCACGTCCCGAACCCAATCACCTACTGGTTCAGACACAAATGAGGAAAGTCCTCGTATGATTCGCCCACGGATTCTATCCTCACCACTCCCGGCCTCAATGCCCAGCTCGCCTACTCAACGCTTTCAATCCCCTGCGGCTACGTCTCTGGTAGCAGTGGAAGCCGAGTTAGATCTTGAAAGGCTAAGACGAGAGCTTTCAGAAACTCAGAATCGATTACGGGAGAGAGATCAGGAAGTTGCTGAACTGCGTGCTATGCTTCAAACAGTGAGCGGAAATGAAGAAGGAACTTGAGTCTATTTACCACTATATTTCGCTCGCTTGGTATCCTTTATTTCATATTTTGGGTTTAATGGTGTCATGATTCCATCTTGTAATATTATTATAAACACTACTGTTGACGACAATGGTGAACTCTGGTTGGTTTTCTTCCCAAATTCCAATAGCGGTGCCCCAATCTCCTCATTTGGGGTTTTAAGAAGAATATTTTTTACGATATTCTGTTCACAACACATATATGAAATTTTTGTAGTTATTGGATAGTACACTAACCAAAATAATAAGAAGACTCTCGTAAATAATCATAATAATACAACATTGAACTGTCGACGATCTCTGTTCGTGGTCTACCTCGACCTTTCACCCTATGTTTAGCAATAGGCCTTAATAAGGCGATCGGGACCATGTATAATGTTCGCATTTGAAGTTAGGGAAGATGCTGCCCAGACGAGTCTTTCCAGAATGTCCGGGGTGCATGTTCGAAGTGAAGTAATTCCGGATAAAAGTCTTTGTCTGCGCCTTTCGAAATATGTTTCTCTCAGCCATACATTTCATCCTCAAATTCTTGGCTTCACCGTTGTTCAGGAGGAATTCGGGATCGTCAACTTCGTTGTATATCATATCCTGGACTTCAGCAGGCAGCTTGGCAAGTTTGCTGCCGCCTCGCTTTATGGCATCCACCCACCAAGATTTCTGTTGGCACGGAACATTGGCGGTAGATATGATGCGGATGTGGGGGTCGACGAGGAAAATGGTGAGAAGCTTTAAGTCACCGGGTTGGGTGGGATCTTCAAGTTCAAAAGAGGTAAATTGGTGTTGAAGGACATTAGGCCAGGTGATGAGTCGCCCCTGTCGGATCAATACTTCGCCAGAAAATTCTAACGCGGGTTGGTTGGGCGTGATACCAAAAACATCCCACAGCCAATCGACGTATCCGGGACTAAAATCAATATCGTCAGTATCTTTCATCCTGGCTTGCTGACGGAACGAAATTTCGCTGCCGGTAATGTTTGTACTATCATAACAATACAAGGCTGTCGCACATATATGTTCATTCTACATTCGGGTGAGTAAAAATAGGAATTCGATAGCGTATGGACTTACAAGTTGACCATCCATCTTCCATTTACCTTTAGGGAATTCCGGTTTTCCGGGGGTCAGATGGATGGTTTCAAGTTTGACGATGACTTGAAGTCCTTGTTCACGGTACTGGTTTCTAAGGTCGACAGCTTCCTCAAGATCGGACGGAGGTTCAAATTTCATAGGATTGGGCTGGACACACAGATCGTCCCCATCTGCGTCTTCCACCGGTCCACGGTAAGTAATCCGGCGGTATGGCTGCGTCCTTTTCAAAGGTGTGAGGCTCATATCCCAAAGCGGGATGGCACGCGCGATGATCTTCTCGAGTATTTCGTATACACCGGCGTGTACTCGGGGGTGCAAATTGTTAATGTAGCTTGTAATTCTACAAAGAGTTTTAGGCTGTTGAAGAATCGATACATTAAACTCACTTGGCACTACCGTCATTTCCAGATATGTCAATATTGCTAGGTAACCATTGAAAATTTCGGTTGTATGGGTTATCGAGGGGGTCGTTATGGATTAGACCTTCGACAGTTAACACCATCCCGTCGTATTCGGGCGGTACAGGAACAACGACGCCTTCCCCGCACTTATCAACGAATTCCTCCCGCGAGATGATATCATCTAGAAGCGCTCGTGTTTTCCCAAAAACAAGAGGATACATAGAAGGGTCGATAAGGACACGTGCTCCTGGCCGGATGGTATATGTTGGCTCGAGGAGGGATGTGGCAGACCGCAATGCAAGCAATAGGGAGTTCGGAACTGCGCGATCAGACTTGACAACATCGCCATTGTATACGTTGATCGCCCCCGCTACGTTGTTAAATGTTGTTGCCTTATATTGAAGCTCCTCTAAACACCAACGGATCATCTTTCTGGTTACGTCCTTTTTCCTATAATCAGCGCGTACTGTGTTTCTCCATGTGAGTATCCTTTGCTTATCAAAGATCTAATATATAGATTAGAGAAATGAATCGATTGGGTACAACAGGGATGGAAATTAACCTTTATGTGCCAGTCAGGATTGTCTGTGAAGTCGTTCATAATTTGCATCATCGTTATCTCACGAGAAGTGGTTAATGGGAGTCTTTTTGGTATAATTAGATTTTTTGAAATGTAGTATAGTAGTCTTACTCACTGTGTCAAACCGTAATCGAGATGAAAAGTATTGACCGCGTTTGGAAAGAGATCCCCCCCGCCGTTCGACGCTTCTGGCTCAAAGTATGGGCCGTGTGCGCTTAGCTCTGATATAGTACCAGGAAGGTAATTCAAGGGCTTTCCAAAACCCGGCATCGTAAAAATGCTCCTCTTGGGTACTGAGCCGCTTCCGCTATCCATGTTTTCTGTGTAGTTCGTGGGTACTATTTTTTGCGAGTCTTGTCTGGAGAAAGAGTTTGAGAGTGAGCTCCAAGTGACACTCTCGGGTTTTAAACAAACTTGAGGTGCCACGTACGGCACCGAAGGCCTTTTGTAAGGCCAAATGTCTTCGCATTGCGTAGAGGCTTGACGCGGAGAAGTTGTAGAATGCTTTGTTCGAATCTCGGATATATTTGTTCATGGTCCAAGATATAATGATATGAATAAGAATCGAATGCTTGATTTGTGCTTGAATTGTACTGGAAAGGCTTACTGAACGGTGGCGATCGTGATGTGTGGCAATCATGGGGTCCATTTGGGCCGTGGGGCCTACGCCTGCAGGTGCCAGCTCGGTAGTCGCCGGTTCAAAGTTTTTTTTTCCAACTGTCAACCTCTGAGTCTTCGTACGTTTAATTCAAGTCCGTGATGTGCCACTGGCCCACTACCAACGTCACTTCAGATGTAGACAACGTTTCAAAATTCTAGAACAAAAGCAGCACCAGCACAACCAATTGCGAAAACAAAACAATATCCAAAGCTTAGATTCTCTGAGGTATTAACTATCCTGTAATAAGTACATCGACATTTATTCAGTAACTTTCGTTCTCAACAGTACTACACAGGCTGGAGGACTACAATAGGACATTCTTTCTCTAGGTGAAAACTCCTAGCATGAGGTTTAGGCGCGTAGTTATACAATGAACACTTCAAAATCGAGTCACTTCTAGTTTATACCGTGTACATCTATGTTCGCATCTATGGTCCCCGGGCTAAAGGAGCGGCGTTGATTCTAATATTGAATCCACCACTCGAAATCAACTGTTTACTAGAGTCGATCTTCCTCGGGGAATTATCTTGACAGCCACGGTCATGAGGCATACAACGAACCGCGGAATGGCGTTCAAGTTGTTAAGCGCTGCGTTGATCAGAAGGCGGCCGCCAAAAATTCGGAAACCCAAATGGTTGTCCGTGTCTAGGCGAGACCGAGTGGGGACGTGGAAAACCATATAAGGACCAGGGAATCAAACATCCAGGTGTTCTTCTCAGTTAGATATTGGCTGTGCGTACACCTTGAAATCCACCGACAGCAAAATTAATCTTACCCAGGCGCTCAGGTTAGGCCGGTCAGACGCCCAAAGCATCTTAAAACTTTCCGTACACTTTAGGTATTCGCATATTATGCCACAAGCTTCTTATTTAACTCATACCTTCCTAGCATGAAATCATCTTTCGTCATATGCCTCCTTACTAGTTCCACTTTTGTCAGTATCGGCGCCGCCAAAGTTTGTGACGCAGCCTGTCGTCCTGAGGAACCTAAATGCACAGTTGGCTTTCACCCGGAGTTGCTTGGCAACTGCTGGGTATGCTGCCTTGATGGCTCAAAGGCTCTATGAATATCCTTTGTCGTCACTTCAACCGTACTGTCGTCAATGTAACTCGTAATACCCCGTTACAACGGTGACCGATAATTCGAAAGCCGAGCCAAACAGATTAACAATTTACCTCGTTTAATGTTTATCCCTCACAAATTATTTAGGTAACGTCACTCTTATATAACTAGCCTCCATTCAGCCATGGACGACCCGGAAGTCGTAACCGATTTTCATGGAAGCGTTATCGACGTTTATGGCATAGCACGTCAAATTTAACTATTTATCCAGTCCGACAAACGCGCAAAAAAGCGAAGAATTGCGGGAAGCCGTAAGATATCAATTATTTTGCACCCTAAATTATCTAACTTTTGCAAGGAAGCCACACGGGCTTCACCGCTCAGATAAACAGATCTCAGTGTTTATTCTACCTTTTTGCAATGACTCCATTCAGGCTTATGGTTTTCATTATTTAATTAGAGCAGCCATGCGCCAGTGCAGCGCCACCCCTGCCAAAATATCCCAAACGCAATTTTCGTACTCAAATGATTTTTAACTATGTCCTCCGTAGATCTCACTGACCTTGTCAATAGAAGGAGTACACCCTCTAAATATGTATACCCGAGAAACGAGTTGGCTTGCGGTGAGTCACCGTAAGTGCAGCGTTATCCCCACCGAAACATTCGGTTCCCACAAAGCTAGCGGAGACGAGTTCAAAACGTCGACCCAAATTTAACTCACCTAATGCGCTCACCAACTCCTCCCCACTACGACTATGTAATAAGGAAAAAGAGACAATCCTTGATTCAAAATGACAATAATCACCATTCAACTTACCCTGATTCTATCTCACCCTCATTAACAAGTTCCTTCATGTTCCGTGTTGTGGGGCAGCCCTTGTGGTGTTCGGGGTTTGACCACCTCCGGTTGAAAGACTGCTGTAACAAGGAAGCTTTCGGATGATTGTCTTAGCGGCCAGTATCAACGATAACATAAGGGGATTAACCCGAACTCTTGGCCGAAGAAGTGCGGAGCCTCAGGCAATCATTCAGGACTTGGCCGCGAGAGCCAATATAAAGCCTGTTGAAAATGATCCTCGAAACCAGAAACCCCAGTGAACGCTTACTGTATGTATTCTTCTGATTCGACCCAACCTTGTTGGCCGCTCATCACCTCCACTGTAGACCAAGGACCCAGTTGTTCAATACTTTTAACGTTAACACTAAATATTTCATACAAGGTACTCGCAGCTCCCACCATACCGCTTCATTGAATTGACAGCCATAATTTAGTGGTAAATTCCAGTATGAAGCTACCTACCTCTATCGCCTTCGCTTTGCTTGCCATTTCAACTTTAGTCGGTACCAGCGCCGCTGCCGAAACTTGCGATAAAGCGTGCCGACCTGTAGAGCCAGATTGTGGAGAGGGAGCCCATGCAGTGTTGCAAGGGATATGCTGGGTATGCTGCCGTACCGAACCCACGGCCTGATCGAATTCAAGTCGGGGTCATGTCAAGTCCTGATATAAATACCAGCAGTGTATGTACATGTAAAATTATGGAGAAGTTGAAAGTGCAATCAGCTCAAATGTGAAGATACCTCACATGCCTATTTGAAGTAATTGCTCGTTGGCGACAGACATCCTCTCCAGCTTCTTTATCAGCTCCTCCCGCTTTCCGGATATATTTGGACTTTCCTGCGCAAGCTCCTGACAAATACGATGCCCCTCGGGACCGTTAATTCCCAACCCAATATAAAGGGTGTGTAAAATAGTTCGCCCTATGCCACGAACAAGTTCATGGTCAATAGCTAGGGGGATGTTATCCGCAAACCTTTTGTAGGCCACTAAAGTTGAGGTGTCATGCCATATACTACATCTTATAATTGCAGCTTCGAGACTCACCTTGGAAATAGGCACGAACATCTGCCATGATAACGAGAGCTGGTTCCATACCGTCAGGTGGTATCAACTTTGCTAGCTCCTCTGCCTTAACACCAACGATACCGATTTCAGCCAACCCTGATAACACTTTGGAAATCCCGGACATGGTTGGCGGTTGCGAATTTCGGTTGCTGCCCGGGGTTGGTGCTGAATATGCTCCGATTGCTTTCATCAAGTCTACGTTACGGTCCTTCTCTCGGGAGCCCCTATAATAGGCTAGGAACTTATCCTTGTAATCGACAAGGTAATGTGTATTTAGAGAGAACGGAGTGGACTCGAGTTCGATTAGCCAGTTGATGCGTTCTTCTGCTCGTTCCATGCATCGTTTAATATGCCCCTGTAGAATGATCCTAGAATTTTCATAGTAAGAAAACCAAGAATTTAAATTTAGACAATGAGCTAACTTGATACGCTGCTCCAGTGCCCCTTGTCCATATGCGGCAAAATGCTCGAAAATTAGTCTACGGATGTGTTCCGTCAATATTGAATACACAGTTTTGCAGAGGATTTGGGCAGGCGCGTTCCATTGTTTGAGGAAGGAATTGATAAACATTTGCTGAACAACGAAGGGGAAATTTCCAGGTAATTCTCGCGTACAAGCCCTTATACACCTGGGTAAGTTGAAAACGTCATAGAAAAATAATGATCAGTCTCACTGTTCAGCACGCTCCATGACTTCATCAATATAAATTGGCCCTCGCGGTATATTTCTAGAGGATTTCGTCGACGAAGGCTTTCGCAAAATTTCCCTATCGTCATCGTCATCCAATTCGAAGTCCTCAGCGCCCTCTTCATGCGCTAGAAATTCGGCCTTTTCAAGTTCCTTAACATCGGCGTAGCGCCTTTCAAAAGGCCTGAATTTTGGTGCAGTAGTCCGCAAAGCACGCCTAAATCTTTCTTGAACAGGTCTAATAGATTGTAGTAGCCCGTCCTCATCAGGAACACCTTCTGCATGCCTTGCAATGTCGGTCACAAACACATGTAGCATAGTGGAGATCTCGCTTCGAGGGTCTCGCGATGGCTCTCTTGGGAGACTCATGAGGGCCTCTCGGGCAGCAATCATAGACCTTTCTAATTCGTCTTGAATTTCAGGAACTCTGATATATAGGGTAAGTTAATATTATTCGCAGACCACATTATATTCCAACCTTTTAAAAATCAAATCGGAAAGAATATTGCTTAAGCGATCAACTAGACTCGATGTTCCTAGGTATTTCTTGTATACCGCATCGAGATCGCACCAGGGTGAAGTGACTGAAAAAAAGTGATCTTCGTTCTTACGAGCATCTCTCCAGGTCATTCCTTGTTTCAGCTCATTCGAACTAGGCTGCTTGACGCAGTACCAATTGTTTTGAAGGGGTTCCTTCTCATTTCGGATAAAAGGGAGCCAGTTGGGCTCCTCACCCGATGGAATTCGATCAGGTTTCGTCAAGACTCCTGCCGATGTATAAGAGGTGGTAAGTTCACCGTCACTGCATAACGTATTGTCTATTAATCAAAACACACCAATGGTACGCTTCCCCTCAGGATCGTAACCTTTGGCCAATTCCTGGGCCCCTTGATTCTGAAAATCGGCTATAATTTGGTTAAATAGAGACGAATGGGTATTAATGATGAAGCACCTACTCTCGCATGCCACAGTTAACAGGATAATGCAGCTCGGTTTTCGAATGTATGAAGTGGCTAGGCTCTCCACGAGCTGGATATCGTTTTTGTTTCCACCTTTTCCCACGCTGGCGATCAATCCTAACAGTATCAGTGTTATAAGTTAGAGTCCCCACTTGAAAGAACGAACAAACAAAGGACTCACCGGGTAAGTCGCAGAAAGAAAGATCAGCAACATCAGGGCCACTGATTTGTAAAGATACACAATCTCTTGAAAAGCTAAGTTCGGCATCCGAGGTATCGTTAATGTGATCTACGGTAAGGTAGTAATTTGACTGTCCGCTCGGGTTTAAGATTGCTCGTTGTGCTCGACGAATGCGATCTTCCACTTTTGACTTTTCAGATTCCATGATGGGCGAACCGAACTGTTCGCTGTGCATTTGCCCATTTTGCATGCGGAGCAAGAACACTACACACTTCCAAGGTTCATTGGAGCGAGAGAGGCGGCACTCAGTCGGACACCTTGTTTCTTAGATGTCAGGAAATGGGCACCCCTTACATTATATAAGGATCTCACCGGGTGCATGTGCCGGCTGCACGAGGTAAGGTTATGCCAGAAATCGATTCAATGAGAGATGATTTTCCAGCGCTTTGTGATCCAATAACTGCGATCTGCGGTAAATCGATATCGACTTGGACTCTGGGCGGAATGAACAATAGGTATAGGCAGATGCACTATAAACATACCCCGTACTATGAAGGCGGTTAACAAGATCCAGCATCCTACGTCTTTCTTGAGAAAGATGTGGGTTGGCTAATCCAACTGCTTGATCCGGTGAACCGTCATCGGAAAAAAAAGATTCGGGGACAGACGATCCTGTGTTAGCAATACTCATTTTCTGAAAATTTAGAAAGGGCTGGTGAGAGTGGTATTTGCTATAAACAGCAGAAGCAGTATGAGGAGGCAATCGGAAGAGCTTTTAAACGATTTCAAGTTTCTGAGCATCTACATAGCCGTCAGGTTGCAACATGTTCCAAACCCCTTTTGTCGCTGTAGAACTGATGCGTAAGCGCCCTGATAGCTTTGTCTCTGTCTCCACAACACAGCACCTTGCCTTGAGGCAAGATACATGGCCGGTGAATGTCATTTGATCGGAAGATGAGGCATCTGTACTGCAATGCGGCATTGGAGAAAGTGTGTGAAATTGAGTTGCGTGAGAATGGAGTTGAGATCTTGATCCGAAATCTTGAACATAGAGAATACTTACGGAATGGGCGCTGAGCGTTAGTTGTGAATGCTCAGAGATACTCAATTACTAATCGGAATTAGATAAATGATCTCCGGACGACAGAAACCGGCGGCTACTTGTGTTCACTTCATTATCTTAATCTATTCAGTTCTCTTTCTTTTCTCTCACTGCTAAGTTCAACAAATCCACATTGATGTTAGAGTATTCAAGATAAATGGTGCTATAAGCAAATAGATAAGACCCCTTCCCAGCTTTCATGAGTAAATATTGGTGCTATGGCCATGCCAACAACTGGGCCTTATCTTTAAAGATATTCATTAGAGGAGTTGTTGTTAGGAAGATAAAATTCTAGCTTACCCAGTCTATTTTCCAAGACAAGGGAAGAAAGCTTGCTTAAAAATTCTTCCTGCTCAGCATTCAGCTTCAATCTGTAATTATCTTGAGTAAGCCAGCATTACATCAGAATAATTGAAAAATACCCAAAAGGAACAGGCACATGGCCATTACATCCGGAGAGGATTTTATCCACACCATGCTTAACCTTGTCACAGGAGACCTCTTGATATAATGTGACAGTAGGAGGAATATCTTCTGATGATACTGATTTTCCACTCCAGACCACAGAAAGATGTTCTGCAAGGATGAGTAGGCCTAAAAGGCATATAAGTAAAGTAATAATACTGAATAAAATTATTTACCACAGATGTAATAAAGGGGTTGGGACATGGATGGCTTAAAAGGTGAGGTCTAAGGAAAAACAGCATCAGTAATAATGATAATAAGATAAAGAAAAGGAAAACCAATTTGGCCAGGGAATTAGAGACTGGGAGTGTAAAAAAATCCTATGAAAAATTGCTTGGGTAAAGGAGGTGCTTGAGTAATACTAAGATATTGCCTACATCCTGTAAGATATAAATGAATAAATATATAAGTGTAGTAAGAATTATAAATATTTCAGTCACTCACCAACTGGCAATTATCAGGCTATGGCACTGATGGATCAATGTGTTCAAAGAAGCACAATTACTTACAGACTGTAGGTAGGAATGAGTGGAGCCCATAGACTTGGATAAATTAAGTATCTACTCACATTCTACAAAGCATCAGTCAAACTTTATTGGGGAGAAATTATTTTTACTTACATCCTATGGTATATATATGATTAGACATTGATCCTCCAAAAAATCTGCATCTCAGAATGGCCACTTACAAACTATAACATGGTTAAAGCAGTAACGAGATGAAAGTGGGCATATAACCACTTACAATCTGCCATAACAACAAAACAAAATTTAGATGGAGACAAGGTTGAGAACAACAATCACACACCTATGATGCATTTATGTAGTTCATAAAATGGGCAAGCCTGCATATACAAATAAAAATCAAATCACTTACCCCCTAAATAGTTCCATATAAATCCAACAGTAAGATAGACCTGCATATACTATGAGACTGGTTGCTTACCTCCTAAATCATACATTTAAGATGTGCCTTGAGTTTTGTAGAACCAGCCAGGTACTACCACTTACAAACTGCAGGAGATGTTGAACCAGATTCAGGTGGATCTAGAGATGCAAAAACATATTACTGCTTACCAGCTACATTGCATATTAAATCAGGTAAGCAACGAATTAGGGAATCAATGAAAAATAAATTGGTCACTCACATACTATAACACACAACCATATGCATGTGAGGCAGGTCTAGAGTAAAAATTGCTTAACTTACATCCTGTAAACCTCACCCAGTCAAACTGTTCTTCCTAAGCAGAAAGATACAGTCACTCACTTTCTGTGGAATACATTGGGTCAAAGTTTATACCTGATGAAAAAAAAAACACCTACATCCTGTGATACATATTGAAATGGGAACATGTGAGAGGGAACAACTACTTACCAACTATATATGCATCAAGCTGGGAGTCAGCATGCCAAATAGAGCAAGGATTTATGGTCAAACACACCAACTGCATATGTAATTAAGTCAAAGTAAGACAAGGCAAAGCTTAACAATAACTTACCAACTATAAGACACATCAAAACATTAGTCAGATGGATGTGTGTGTGCAGAAAAGATGCAATGGTTACAAACTGTGGAACATATGAAAGAAGAAGTCAGCTGGTTTCACATGTGCAAATAGAACACAATGGTTTACTCTCTGTGATTATAAATCAACCCTGAGATGAGAGATGTTCATAGTTACATATAATAGAGCTAGTGCATAGGACAGATCAGGTCCACATGCCTTTAGTTCATATCCATATAATCTGAACTAAAGGCATGTATACCTACTTGCCCTACTTTATGTCTCTATTAATAAAACATTAGTTACTCACTAACTATAGTGCATCCCAGTTGGATATGAGAAGGGGGCTAAGATGCATAGAACTAAGCTACTTACTTCCTGAATTAAATGTTAATCCATGTATAAGCTGAAAAAGTGCAATTACTTACTTCCTGCAGCACCCACTAAGGTCAGAGTGGAATGGATCTAAAATATAGAAAAATCTATTTACTCACATCCTGTACACAATATGCTCAGAAACTCATGTAGATGTAAGCAATTTACTCACCTCCTGGACAATATGTCAGAACACATATGAAACATCAAAAAAGTAAAGCTACATACAAACTAATCAAATATAGAATATGGAGTTAGATATATCCATTAATAAAGCAAAATGCTGCAACTTACATTCTAAAACACATGTTGGATTAGAAATCAGGTGGTTCAACAGATATAGTAAAATACAACTTCTTACCCCCTAAATAATATATATTAAACTTGAAGTAAGGTAGAAAAATTGATGTCAAGGAATAAAACATACAAACTGTAGCATATGTTAAAATTAAAAGTTTGCAAAAGGGCCTGGTGACTCACATTCTGTTGCCCAATCTCCAGATAACAATTTGGATCTACAGTCAAAAGCAAGTACTCACATACTATAATTATTATGATGACTAGTCAAATTTCACATCAACTAATATTGATTGCTCAGTTACTCTATTAAGGGTTTTTAGCTTTGCTTTAGAATAACCAGATCAAGGATATCCTACTTACCACATGGTATGGGAAATACTTGAAAACATTTTTAAACATTTCGATCCTCCACTCATTGAGAGATTTTCTTCCTTCCCTTCCAGTCTCCACTTCACTAGGAGGTTTTCTTCTTTCTTTTTCACTGGTCTTCTTGATAGTGGGAGTTATTACCTCCATGAAGGATAAAACCCCCTCTAGAACATTCCTGTTGAAGCCCACATCAGCCCAAATTATCCACAGGATACTAAAACCACCTACCTCATTGAATATCTGACTGCCAACTCCAAGCTATTTTGTTGTGTGGAAATGAATAATCCCTGTAGAATCTTACTATCCAGCACTTGAATTGTGCATTCAACCAGTTCTTGACAATTGCTGTTTTTCTTCTCCAGCTCTACAAACTAATTAGTATGCCATTATGCTGAAATTATCCGTCACCCAACAAACCTTGCAGGTATACATGGCCTTTTGGTGGATATCTCATTGCCTCAAACGTCTCATGAATATTCTTGAGCTTTTCCCTGACATACACAGATGCCTTTTCCACAGCGTCAACAAAATCGCATCCCTCGTCCTCAAGTACCCCAATAGCTTTGAGTTCGAGTGCCTCACATTTGGTGAATATGACAATTACAGGGACTTTTCGGATAATTCAGCATTGTACTTTGATATTTGATAATTCATTACCCTTTCCTGTTCCCAACTCAGAGAAAAATTGTCTTTCGGCATATGTGACCGGGCGATCGTCATCTAATGCGACACAATACCTTTTCCCAGTATATCCTAGTCAAATTCAGCTCTGGTGAAATGAAGGTAACCCACCATATGACATGAACCTGATCCTTCATTTTCTTCTTTCTTGCGTGATCAGATATGAAAGCCTTGACCTTTTCGAATTCCTCAACACCACCAGCCTCAAACCCGCGCGAATCATGGAAAATAAAGGTAGAATTTTTTCGAAACACCATCTCATTCTCAACATCGTGGTCGCCACGCTTGATCAACGTTAGCCGTTCCGCGATAAGGAGAATATCTGTAAATCAGGCAACTTACAAGGATGGTGGGCTCAAGGTTGATGTTGATCTATCACATGTTAACATTTATAAATCCCGAAAGGAATGTTATTCGACCACCTTTCTCCCCTCTCCGTCGAAAATTTCAGGGTTGTCGGTTGTGTTACAGATCTTTCTGAGTATCGTCGTCTTTCCGGCGTTGGCTCCACCGATGATGAGGACACGAAAGCGCTTTGCTTTCTTCTTAAGTTTGGTATATCGTTTCATCTCTTTGGTATTGGGGGTCGGAGCAGTGTTTGAGCGTTGAACGTTCAACTGGGGGTTCGACATGACAGCTTAGATTCAGAGGGACATGATTGATTCGTAGTGATCATTATGTGCTGGCAGGTACGTAGATCGAGAAAACTTACTGACCGTATATTCAAGTATCAGTTTTTTCTCCTGATTTGAAAATGGGTGTAGTATGACTCGACTTGGTGGGAGTCCAAGCTGAGAGAGCGTGGTGATCAATAATCATAGAACATCGATCACCAAACATCAATCAACCAATAACTTTGATCATGAACCACATTGTACAAATAATACGTCTTGTCCACCTCTTTTCGTTTTATCAAGAATATCTCACATCTGTACCGCTCGCCAGAATATCGAATTATATGGAGTAATAAGACACATATTTCCTGCGGCGATTCCCAACACTATTTCCCCGAGGATCGTGGCAGAACCCGACGGAAAGATAGACACAGAAAACCAGAAATTCCAGGCACTCCCTGAGAGCTCTCACAGCTATAGAAATCAAATAATTTCCTGTGATTTAGAGGAAGCCTTCAGGTAACCGTAAGACTCAAAGTGGTTGGGCTAGGAACACCAATATGTGATGTGGAGATAACTTCGAGCCTTTAAGTGAATTAGGTTTTCGATCTCTTCATTATTCATCTTCCACTGACCGCTCGTTTCTTTAGCTCTGTGTTTACCTTACATCAAATTCGAACATATATCGAAGGCGACATTGACCTAGGCAATAAATTATTCCCGACCCAGAAATTTGTACCCACTTATCCCCTTTGTAAATTTCTTGGACGTTCATATACTTAAAGATAAGTGTTAGGCATGAACCGTCATCATTCATTCTGCATTCAGTGTCACAAAGGAAGGGTATTTGTACCTTTACATCCAAACGTATTCCAACGCCCCTCCCATTACCTGATTTATTCAATTCTACACATACCCTAGAGAACGCTTAGCCTCGCATCCAATCTGGTAACCCATCCTCGAGAAGGTTAGAAAATGCACGACTCCAAGATCAATTCACTCGCATATGTTATGTTACAAATACTTCCTATTCATGCATCTTTTTACGAGAATTTAGGCGGTCATGTTTATCATAGATCTATTCCTCCTACCGCGATAGCTTGGCGGCCCCTTCTCCTTTTTGTCTTATCAGACAAAGGCGGTTATTCGGCCAGGCCTATGTTCATCTGGTTCCGAAATGGCAATAAATCATATCATTCATCCCCATGCGGACCTCTGGGTGCTGCAAATGTTCAGTGGGCGATATATTATGACGCCACTAAATTAAAACACAGGCTGCCCTCGATCCCACTGCCACTGCCCCAATTCATTGCCATTTTACTGTGCCACCTTTACGTACACACCGATCGTCTGATACAAAGAAAGGTTGTCAAAACACAGGTTCGTTATCGATCGCTACCGCACAGCAGAAGATCCTTGCCTCCCAGGTGTTCCTAAGTGTGATAAAGACCATGCGGTGAACACGAGGGGTGCATGTGTACATACACACATCCCGAAGCCGTGCCATTTCTTCATACCTTGTCAGCGTTTTAGTTCCAATTATTCACTATATCCTCTCACTCTTACCTTACATTTTTGATATACACCGAGTACACCCCTGGCGCTTTTCAACTGCACCAATATATGAACCACCCTTACGTTCTCAAGAGAAGTTCAAGACAACGTGCCTAGGGGAATTTTTATGTCTTGATCTTCTACAGGACGGCGCTAATCATCTCGAGGCATACCTACAAATGTTCCGAAGTCGAAGATTCGGGGGTCCAGTGCCGGTATCACGAGGTATAATAAGAACGCGCTCATAGATGCATGTGAGAATCAGGAAAACTTCACGGCCCGTTCTGTCAACGACTGTCGAAAGAACACAGTTGTTTATCTTCTTCCACCATCACTATACATAGACATAAATGAGAAAATGGGCCCACGCATTGATCATGCCAGATTTGAAGCATCAACATGGAGAAGATCCATTATCTTCTCTAAACCTTTGTTACCTCCGAGCCGCTGGATTTCCTGTCGAGTTTGTGCTTCGAGGTTGTGGAGCACGGAAAGAGTATATTCGAATGACTTCGTGTGGTTCCTCAGGTAATTGATAGTGTGGATCTTTAATGTGGGCGAGGCAGGCCTTTTCTGAAGGACGTCTACGAATAGTTATCAGGGATTTCTCTGGGGGATCATAATTTTATGGGCGTACTCAGAACTTGTCGATTAGTTGTATCCGCATGGATACTGTGTACGACAGGGAAGGAAAACTTTCCTTCAGTCAAATCTTCAGCGAAGCCCTTGTTCGTAGTATACTGGACGTATTAAGTCAGGTATAATCTCAAGGACTAAGATTAGTTGCAGGAGTTACCTCCGTGCTCTGGAGGTTCATCAAATCGTCGCGAATTTGGAAATATACGCCAATGAGGTTGACCAAAGGTACGTAATTCCTGTTAAGACGCAAATGAGGATGTATCATAATACGTTTTACAGACACAAAACATACACGTCGAGGTTGTGCGTGGCACACGCCATCATGAGCTTTATTCCAATGCGGAGCAACCCGCCAGTCTCTTCAAGGACGAGAATAATGTAAATGTACGCCTCGTGTAAGCCTTGATTTACCCACTATTGTTAACCATCGCCACATATTCCTCTTCTGTCGGGCAGCGCAGCGAATCTCTCCACAGGATCTCGAGGCCTTGTCCACGATGGAGGGACATGAGTTCAGCTATTCAATGTGCAATGAGGTTCTACCACATCAAGTGACTGTGAAAACTCGAGAGGTCGTACCTGTCACGATAGCATCAAGATCCTTCTCAGGGGCTGTTTCCGCTGCACGGTCCCGTAATGCAAATAGTTCCTTATATGCAAGGAAGTACACGTAGTTTGCGGTGTTGACAGTTTGGGGGATTCCATAGATTTTGTGTGCAACTATTTCAGGTAGTGTCAAGGCATGGTTAATGTTGTCTAGCACAATACTGTACCTGGCTGGCCCCTTCGCAGCTGTGAGTCATCTTCGATATCATCCACTCTGCGCTGTATGTGAAATTCATAAAATAAAGGATAATCAGTGACTGTACTCACAGTAGACTGGCAGCGTGCAACATGTTGACCACTCTTGCGATGACACTGAGTTTGCTGTCCGGTACTTTTAGCCATATATTAAAAGCCTCAATCAACTGTCCTCGAATCTCTTTCCCGGGATTTGAGGTCACGTATGTAAATGGTTCAAGCAGTGCCTATTCAAGTGTGAGCGGAGTGCATGTATGATAGTTCCAATTATTTAGGGTAGACGTACTGCTTCATTCTGCTGCGACCATGTTTCTTCACCGGAAAGCTTGGTGAGGATGTCATCGTATTGTGACATTAAGTGTAGCTATACTAGGTTATGGGTATGGTGGGTTGATTCAAAGTGAGTCAAGATGGCATCATCTAGTATTTATCGAGGGGAGTGCCCGCAGCTCGATGTTCGGATCTGAATTGCGTTGGTAGTGTCGGGATTCGGGTCTAGAGCCAATCATGTACAAACACTCTCCCCTAAGAAATTGTAGTGTGTCCTCGGTTGATGCTTAGCGTTGAGGCGAAAGGATGTTACTGCTATCACGGATAAAACCTAGGAATACAGGACGAAGTATGTTTTTCAAAATAAGATTCACGTAAATTTTTTTTATTTGGGGGCCCTAAAGGAACCCACGTTGATCATAATATCACTGTCACTTTCATTTCCTTCGACACTTCCACCTCATTCGAGGATCGGATAAGCAGATAATAATCTACACCTTTCGGTCATTCAATAACTCCTCGCAACTTCTGACAGATAGTGTGTATCCGACGTCCAGAAGTTGAAACACAATTTTAGAGCCCCGCTTTGTAGGTAATACTGATACAGGCTTTATCTTTCTAGGCAATTCTGACGTATTTGAACTGCAGGATCTTGTCATTCGTCAGGTCAACGAACGGAGTTGGGTACGTGTACTCCAGTTGCCGGGACGAGCTCGTGATAACAGACTGGGGGGCGTCACAACAAGGGCTCGTGTTGGTCGATCAACTCGATTTTCTTCGTGAGACGTGCATCCGATCCATAAATGGTCCGTCGGTCCCTACGCAATAAACTTGTCTATGAAGACACAGTCAAGTACTTCTAGTTATTATTAGCCATGGATGGCCCCCAATAAGATATAATTGTGGACATTATTAGGTACACACAGTCAGAGCTGGTGCTACTCATGATAATTCTCGGGTAGGTTAGTAATCTTTGTCGTGCTTCGCCGTCCGTGATGGGTGATGGTGATGTAAGTTGAAGCGGTGATCGTGGTCCCATTATGGGAAAGTAGTTGTCTGGCGTTGGTAAAGAACCCGCCAGCATGCAAAGCGAGCTGATCTTTCTGGAGGTAGTCCATGTCTTCCGTGGTCTCTGGCTATTCCTAGCAATCGGGGGGGTTTGGGGGCTTAAAAAAGCCGACATTGATATTAACATAATCATTTGATTTTTTCACGGATGATCCTACAGAATAGGGTGTTGAGTCCGCGTGGGGCACACCAAGTTTTTCGTTCGGCCCTAGTTTTGAATTTGTGGTTGGAGATTTTGGTGGGGGGAAAGCCTGGTAGTTTTGTTAACATGTGGCCTTTCAAGGTGTTTAGTATATCCTATGAAGCCTAGGTTTTCTTGAATTAAGCAGAGTATGGAAGAGGGCTGCAGAAGGCTACAGACCGTGTGGGATGGCAACTAAAATGATTCTAGGCCAAGGAGCCAGTGCCGGAACTCGGATCCGGAGGCGTCTATCTCTATCAAATATAAACAACAACCTCCACTTTTTTTTGGATAACTCGGAGTTGTGTTAGCTTGAACTTGAGCCTCGTTGACAAGAAATCGTTGCGCTGTAGGCTTATTTCAGGTTCTATACTATCATATATCTGTCCGAACACCCTCTACCCTCTTACTATGGCCGATGATAGCGAAGGACACAGGGTGAAGCGTTTTAAGGTATGTTCTTGTCGGGTCAAATTTTCTGCTTTATTGATGAGTACCGTATGCAGCATCAATCCTATAATCAAAGCTTGAAGGACGTTCATCTACCTGCGGCCCATAACCAGACACCGTTAGACAACGAGATCGGGGTGCGTCGTGTACTATAACGCGTGTCGAACTTTGACTGATGGCATGTAGGATAATGACTCTCATTTTCATGAAGCATTGGATCACTGGAGGCAGCTCAACCTGGCTCCAGGTTTTATACAATTTGCCAATAAGGCAGATTCGCTGTCTGCTTCCATGCCATTGCTACTTCATAACTGGCGACAAATTATCGACCTTTGGATGGGAGCATTAGAAACATCTGACGATGAGGGAATGAGAGCACTACTCGAGTACGTTGATTTTCATTTTTTTCGAGCTTTTGGTCTCATCCATTGGCAGCTTACTTCAAAAAATGACTCACGACCTTCGAACGACGCTGTCACCTGCGTATCCGGACCTGCTCGGTCGCCTACTCAAATTACTACCCCGGTCAATAACGGCACCGGCCCTGGGTGTACTCCTAGAAACTTTGTCAACTTTATTCAAGTTCCTTTTAGTCCCATCAATTCACTTTGATCTTCTCGAGAAGACATGGACCGCGGTCCGCGATATTATGCCTACGTGTTTACCCGAGGTGCAGAGGGCGATGGCTGAGGTGTGGGGGTCAGTTTTGCGACGTCTGAAGACGGCTGCACGAGAGAAAGCAGTTACATTATTGGCGGAGAAAGCTGAGGGTGTAGAGGATGCCTCAGCTTGGGTGATTGTATTTGCCTGCAAAGTATGTCTTATCGAAATATACATGATCATTGTTGACGTATTTTTTAAATAGTCCGTATCACAAACACTACACACAGCAACCTCGTCGATTATGGCGCCACTACTAAAGGCACATCTGGCAGCAGATGTTCCTGAGCCGACATATACACTCATTCGGCGTGTACTGACTTCACTAATCCA
This sequence comes from Collybia nuda, assembly GCA_015584075.1. Classification (NCBI taxonomy): domain Eukaryota; kingdom Fungi; phylum Basidiomycota; class Agaricomycetes; order Agaricales; family Clitocybaceae; genus Collybia; species Collybia nuda. The sequence continues at coordinate 130,997 of MU150278.1, forward strand.
CCATGTTAAGAATGCGGAACAATTTTCACCTCTTGCGGACCTTTTGGTTCGCCAAGTTACTGAGGCCTCCAAGACCACTGATATGGAGAGTCTGCGGCGAATACTCGAAATAATTTCAGTACCTGTTGCTGTTCGGCAGGGGTCTCGCATGACACGTTAGTGGTCTTTCTGTTCCTTAATATTATATCCACTCACCTTTTATGAAAGAATCGCACCTTTCTATTCTGCTCGCCGAAGCACTTACAATTCCAATCATTCCAGAAATGGACACATCGCTGTTGAAGTTCTCAACAGCTATTCTCATGGCAGCCGAGATGTCCCTCTGGCTTGGTCCGGGGTACAAACTTTTGCAGCGTTCATGGGCATCTCCAGACACATTACGATTTGCCCTCAAACTAAACGGGTGCCTCGCAGATTTAGGGTGGGGAGGGTGGAAGCTTATCGCGCTACCACTTATACTGAAGTTGACCATATCACCGAGTGTGTTGGAGAAGGAGCCGAGAGCCGTGTTAAGGTTCCTCGCGTCATTAAGGAGAGCGAAGAGGCTGAGTAGTGGAGAGACAGACCTTGTTTGGCGGGAAAGACTAGAGAAATGGACACTGGAGAGACTGAAGACGTGGAACAAAGAGAGCGGAGAAGACGCGGTCTGTTCTTAACCCCACCATTAATGCCAAATTTCTGAATGATTTTTTAGGCAGCAGAGCTGAATGACATACTAACGCTCTCAACTATGTTCTCAGCTGCTGTATCGCCGCTACTAGTCAGCGTTATAAACAATGCAATCGTGGCACCGGGGGGTGCGGAGGAGGAATTTCAAGAATCTGTATCAAACTCGGCATGGGTGTTGGGTATTTCCCTAGAGGCATTAGCGAAGCGAGAAATAACTGAATGGGGCAATCTTTTCGACTTGGCGTCATGGATGAGGGCTTGTTTAGGGAGGTGGGCGTGGTCAGCGAATGTGCTCGCAGGTTTGTATGCAATACTCAAGGCGAAGTGCGTACTATCCCAATCATGTTGTGGCCCTGCTCATTAGTCCCCATGTTTCTAGTCCATCGAAGACAGCGGAAATACCTCTGGACGAAATATATCCGTTCCTTCAAAGGCCTCTCCTGTCGCATTCTCGCCCTCTAAGGTTGAACGCATTACGTCTCTTGGAGTCGACACTCGTAGATTCACCTACCGGATCGCACGAAGTCTTGAAGCGGTGTTTACAAGGAGAAGAGGTTTCGCTTGATGTACAGGGCGTTCGCGAACGTGTATTGCGTATTGGGAGGGTGGGACAGGTACTACGAGATGGGGATGAGACGGGTGCGGATATTTGTGCGCGGTGGTTAATTGGTGAGCCGCGAGCGGAAGCGCCGATTCTTTTATTCATATTCTCGCAACATAGCACAGTTAAAGGTCAACCTTCGTCCACTGTGGTCACCAGCGGCTGGGGCCTTGTCGTCACTTTCAATGAGGTTCGGGGATGTGGTGTGGGGGCTGTTGTTCCGAGAATTGCAGAGCCTTGAAGGGGGTCAGGAGTGGGATAGAACGCCACCTTGGATGGAGAATGGGCAAGACATTGAGGAGGATGCGAACGATCCATGGGAGGAGGAACGTTCATGGAGAGATCCAACAGCCCACAAATTCCGAAGCGTCATTATTAAGTGGGTTGACGATGAATATGCTAAAACCGAGCTCGTCAAGGTAGGATCTTGACATTGCCTTCCGTACTATCCACCCAACGAATACTTTTATAATAGGCCCTCAGTTCCAAAGAGCGATTTGATCTCCACTCATATGAATACCAACTTTTATCGACATTCGGCGAATGCTCACCTCTTGTGGAGAAGCACAATCGTGAACTTGTTCCTCATTTCCTTTTTTTGGCCGGACCCGATTCCTCTTCGAGGATGCCGAAGCAGAAACTGAGCGCCTGGCTTGCTTTGTTCGCGAAATTTAACAATCCAAGGGCACTATACTCTACCGATTCATTGCGCGCACTCTACATATCCCTTCTTTCTCATCCCGACCGGGCTTTGCAGACGATTTCCCTTTCCTGCCTTTTTACTTACAAATCCCCTCACTTCACGCTTCATGAAGACAAGCTTCGTGCTCTTTTGGATGACGCGCGGTGGCGAGACGAGCTCACCTCCCTTGATTTTGAGATGTTCGAACCCCAGGATCGCGAGGAGGTAGTTGACGTTATTATTCGACTGTTATTTGGTATAATGTTGGAAAAGCGAGGACGGACTCGTGGCGCCGACCGTCGAGCAGCAATCTTGGGCACCCTCGCAGGTTGTACAGACAAGGAGCTTGGATTACTGGTGGACTTGATGTTACGTCCTCTCAATTCAAGCTCGACATCACGCCAAGATCAAACATTCATCGTTTGCGCTGTCGAGTCAAGCGTGTCAGACAAACAGCAGACAGGGTTCTTGACATTGCTTGGTGACGTACTCAAGAACCTGGGTCCGAGACTGGTACGGTATTGGCCATCGTTGCTTGGAACTACGATCGATTTAATTAGTAATGCCCAAAAGCGAGTCGATAATCTTGGGCACACAGAAGAGGTTGTAGAAGACGACGAAGGTGACGAGGTGGAAGAAGTGGAGGAGCCCACATCATCGTCGAAGGTGGTCAGATCCATTCGTCAATTAGGCCTGAAGCGATATGCAGACTTCTTCCGCTGTCCGATCTCCTTTGATTATACACCCTACATGTCCTCATCATTCACCTCTTTCATATGCCCTCGCCTTTCGTCTCTTGACAAAGAGAACACACAGGCTCCATCAGCCCTGTTGGAGCTTTTCTACGCATGGAGCGCGGAGGATGTTTATGCCAAATTCCTTGTGGATCACGACCCGCAAGTGCTACCCAAGATCTATGACTGTCTTGTAGCCACGAACGTCAAACCTAGCGTGATTTCCCGGATATTCGACATCGTCGATCGCTTGTTGGCACATTCGACTATCAATGAAGATGTTCGAGAGACGGTCATCAAGCCACATGTTTCGCTCCTCCTTTCCAACCTATCGATTTTGGTTGAGAGAACGAAGGGTGTATCAGCTGTTGCGACACCACTCGGTCAACGACAAATCACCATCCTATCTGAGATCGCACAATATTCTACGGACGCAATGCAAGCTTCAACATTGCTCCGGTTGTTCGCGCCCCTTCTGAAGAGACCTGCCAAACTTGTTCCGGAGAAGGTTAAGGTTGATCTATTGAAAATTATTGGAAACCTCCTGCCACTTATTCCAGATTTGACGGATTCTCGTTCAGCTGTTTATCTGACAACATATACTCTACTCTCTCAACTATTCCAGTCCCTTCGATCTCGTCCTGCCCGTCTTGGCCTTATCTCTGTATTTCAACGTCTAGCCACCATCCAGACCCCACTTCAAGAGTTGGTTTCGCTGTTGGGATCCCTTAATGCTTATTCTGCGAAACGAATGGATGAGCCCGATTTCGACACGAGGCTCTCGGCATTTGCAGTGCTGAACGAGACCTCCTTCAAGACGCTCTCCGTATCGGATTGGTTGCCATTACTGTATAATTCCTTACACTTCATCCAGGACCCTGCCGAGTTGGCTGTGCGAAACAATGCGTCATATTCGATGAAACATTTCATTGACGTGGTCGCTGCCCAACCAGAATCTGAATACGAATCAATGTTCCTGCGAGTATTACTCCCCGGAATCAAGAACGGGTTGCGATCTAAAAATGAAATGGTGCGCGCCGAAGTTCTTGGAGTGATTGCGTATGCAGTTGGTAAATGTGACCATATCGGATCATTGAAGGAAATGAAGATATTACTGGCCGACGGGGATGAAGAAGCAAATTTCTTTAACAATGTTCTTCACATCCAGATCCATAGGCGATCCCGCGCGCTGCGACGTTTGGCGGACCATTGTGACGAAGGGCACCTTCGCAGCAACACTTTGGCTGACATATTCATTCCGCTGATTGGCAACTACATCGTATCTTCATCCTCCATCGACCACCACCTCGTAAATGACGCCATATTGGCCACTGGCCGAATGGCAAAACATCTCGCATGGGGAGCATACTATAGTTTGGTACAAAGATATCTCAAGTTATCTAGAGCCAAGGACGAATCGGAACGTATTTATGTCCGCACACTTGTGGCCTTGTTGGATAATTTCCATTTTCCAATGGAGGAAATCGTATCAGAAGTAGACGATACAGGCGGAGATAAAGAAGATGTCGACGCTGAGGATGATGGCGATCCCGGTGTAACTGAAAATCTTGAACCGCCCACATCCGTTCCTACATCAGGACCCCAACCTGCAAACCAGACGTCCAAGATCGCGGACGCTGTCAACTTGCGACTCTTGCCTAATCTCCTCAATCACCTTGAAAAACATGACGCGACTACCGACGATAATACACGAATCCCCATTTCTATCGGTATAGTCACCGTCGCCAAACACTTACCTGCTGCTACTCGAGAAGCTCAAATTACCCGGTTGTTGACTATCCTTAGTCAAATACTTCGTAGCAAGTCCCAAGAGACTCGAGACTTAACTCGAGACGCCCTCAGCCGTATAGCCGTTTCACTGGGGCCAACATATCTCCCAGTTATTCTCCGGGAACTTCGGGGCGCCCTCTTAAGAGGCCCTCAGCTGCACGTGCTAGCTTACGTGGCCCATGCGTTATTGGTCCATGTCACCACTGGCGACCATGCTAATGCCTTTGAAGTTCTCGATGACTGTGTTAACGACATCTCTCATGTTTCCTCAGAAGTGATTTTCGGAGAATCCGGAAAAGATGTCCAATCCGAGGAGTTCAAAACGAAGATGCGAGAGGTTCGCTCGTCGTCCTCCAAAGGACTCGACTCATTTGCGATCATGGCGAAATATATTACCCCTCCCAAGATAAGCAGTCTCCTCGTACCCTTGCGTTCCATTATGCACGAAACCGAGTCAATCAAAGTCATGAATCTTGTGGAGGAAGTGCTCAAGCGAATATCTGGTGGGCTGAATAGCAATAAACACCTTGTGCCAGCCGAGCTGCTTGTCCTTTGCAATACATTGATCAGTCAAAACGCTCGTTTTCTCAAACAGGCTCCTGCCCGGCGAAAACCCAATGCCAAAGGCGATGCAATTGTGCAAGTGAAACGACAAGTTTCCGCAGATACAGATCACTACGCAAACAATTCATTCAGGTAATTCGTCACTAATTATTGCGGTTCATTCCACTAATACTGTTCCAAGATTTGTTTCGTTTGGATTAGATTTATTTAATACAGCGCTGCGTCGAAATCGATTCGACTTTCATGATTTTAGCGTCATGGCACGTCTCAATTCAATGGTTGCTGTTGTAGGCAATACACTATATTCCACGAGTGCCCCTGTGTTACTTCTGGGACTAAAGTGTGCTGCGGGAATTGCCAAGTGCCCGGTAAAATCCCTTGATAAATCGCTTCCCGTCTTTGTTCGACAAATTATCGACACCATCAAACAAGCGGGCAATACTGAATCCGAGGTCGTCCAAACAGCTTTCAAATCTCTTGCAAATATCCTCCGAGATGGGCCGGCCATTCAGGTGAAGGAGAAAGACCTTGTATACTTGCTTGAATTACTCTCTCCGGATATCGAGGAGCCTTCGCGACAAGCATCCGTGTTTACTATGCTCCGCGCCATTGTTGCCCGCAAATTCGTCGTTCCCGAGATCTACGATATCATGGATAAAGTCTCCGAGGTTATGGTGACGAGTCAGTCGCCCCAGGTACAAGAGCTTTGTCGTGGAGTACTTTTGCAATTCTTGCTCGACTATCCACAGGGCAAAGGGCGTCTCCGCAACCAAATGGCATTTCTCGCTAAGAACTTGTCTTATGTCCATGAAAGTGGGCGGAAATCGGTCATGGAACTCTTGAGCGCCATCGTGCTGAAATTTGAAGTTAATCTTGTTCGAGAATACGCGGACCTCCTCTTTGTTGCCCTTGTAATGGTAGTCGCCAACGATGACTCAGCCAAGTGCAGGGAAATGGCTTCTCTCCTTATCAAGAATCTCTTTGGGCGGCTTGATGACGAACGCCGTAGAGTCATTCTATCACACCTGCACTCATGGGCGTCTCAACATTCCCGACCACAGCTGGCTCGGGTCTCGTCCCAGGTGTATGGCTTCGTCATCGATGTCCTACAAGCCGACTCACTTCCTTATATCTCGGCTATCCTAGAAGATCTCAAAGCCGCTCTCGAACACAGTACACAGAGCCTGGAAATGGTTGAAAAGGGGAATTCAGATGAGGTCTCGATGGAGGTGGATCTGGAATGGCAGGTTCCTTATTATGCCATCACAGTTCTTTCGAAAATCCTCCATATATTCCCCGATTTCGCAAATCATGGAGAACGAGTGGCATGGAACTTGGTTGTTTCGCATCTCTTATTCCCTCACGCATGGGTTCGCACCGCCTCATCTAAACTACTTGGTCTACTCTTTACTGCCGTCCCGGTAGCCGCTCCAGCTCTCGATCTCCCAGATGACAATCCACTCTCGAAAATTGGCATGCAGGACGTTACTAAGAAACTATGCCTCCAGCTGAAGAGCGAGCACTTGGATGATGCGCTCGGTTTGCAGGTTGTCAAGAATCTGTTTTATGTTGGCAAGTGCTTCGACACGATCTCCGTTCCAGACGACTCTACAGAGGATAAAACGGATGAAAACTTCGACGATGACACCAACGAGAATGTGGAGAAGGATCCGAAGCAGCACAACCTGTTACCCTGGCTCTTCTCTAAACTGTCTTATCAGATCAAATCTGCCCATATCTCTCGAAGAAACAGGACTTTCAGCACTGTATGTCCTTTTTTTTTCTACACTCACATTAATCTGATTCATTCCCTGCTAGCCCAACTGGTCTCAACAACCTTTATCAGCACTTCGTTGGTTTGCGGCGATGACATCATATATGGCACCTAAAAAAATCGAAAAGTTCCTCGTTCATATATTGACGCCTGTCTACCGATTAATTGAGGATGATACTATTCGTGACTCACAGATGGGTTAGCCTTCTGCCTTCCACAGCGGGTATTAGTGCTGATCATCCAACAGAGGAACTTAAAACGCTGGCGACTGAGCTTCAAGATCTGGTGCAAAACAAAGTAGGCACAACGAAGTTCTCTGCAGCTTACAACCAGATTCGCCAAGGTGTCCTCGGTGTAAGAAGGGAACGCAAGGCGGCCAAGGTGTTGCAAGTGACAACGAACCCAGAGGCGGCAGCCAAACGGAAGCTCCAACGTAACGTAATTAAGAAAGATAGTCGAAAAAGAAAAGATCGTGGATATGCGTAAGTTCCCTGCTATATCCAGATCACATGAGTCCTGACATAAAAATAGTGATGGGAAAGGCAAAATTAAAAGACGACGAGAAGAATAGAATATAGACTAGAACCACCCTCATCTCATACATACACTCCTTATCATTTACCGTATAACTTATTGCATTGTACCTATGAAACATTGAAAAGCAAATAATTTAGAAAAAAAAAATAATAGACCACCCAACGAGCACCACCATAAATCATGATAGATCCATTGGTTCCTCACCCTCAGGTGGAAAACAAAGGTCTGATTCCTCCACTGCCGCTTCCTCGTCATCCTCATTCCAATCACTCGTCGTTTCCCACTCATTCTCGAACTCTATGTCAATCGTTAGCTCTTCCTCGCCGTCTCCCCTACTCGTCAGTGGCAAAAACGATACAAGCTGAGGCAGCTGAACATTATGCGTGACAGGCTGCACCCAACGTCGCTCACGCAGGCGTTTATGGCGTTCTCTATCCTCTTCGATGCGTTTGAAGACCTCATTTCGAGGTAGTGACGTATTGTGCTGGGATGTCGAAGAGTCGATAGAGGAATCGAGTGATGTGTCTCGTGCGTTCAACGACGACAGCGCATCTTCAACCTTTTGTGGGTCAATCACCCGCTTACTCCTCCAGCTCTCCAGTATCTACACAAGTGTCATGTAAAGCTTAGGCAACAGTCTTGGTCGAATCTCACCTGTTTCGTGCTGACAAGGTTTGGAAGGCCCTGCCGGCCTTTGGGCACGACATTTTCAACGATTTTTCCCAGATCTCGGGTAACAAAGGCGACATATAGGTTGTTGGCCCCTGGGTCCTGGCCTGCTGCAGTTGATTTAGACCGCACCAAAAGGCATGTTTCACACAGTGAATCGAGGAAATATAGGATATTGATGCGAGAATTTATCGAGCCCTACAGGTTCTTAGCTCATCGTCCAATCATTGATAAAAGTGGCGTAGCAGGCGTACTTTCTGACATTCCTCAACAATACAATCCCAAAGATCCTCACCGCACGGGGGGAAGTATTTTACGGCGAACCCAACGACCTTTTGGATGGAATGCTGTGATCTGCACTAAATCCGTTTTAGCAGGATTTCCCTCAATTTAAACTGTTCACTGACGCGTTTAGCCTCCTCAATAGATTAAGGAATTGTATCCTTACTTCGAATGGATCCATGGCGAGTGAAATAAAAAAAAGTTGCTAGAATGCGATCAACGCGTGCAAGCTTGAAATAAATTCGCCTCGGAGAGCCTGCGAGTCAGTCAAAGACTTTCCCACGGTCAAAACGAAATGTTATCCATTTGAAAGTTCTTATTTAGACCTCACTTTCTTGTAAAGTCTCCCAAAAATTTCCATTCTTTTTCCTTCTTTTGCCAAACTGTCTAGAAAGGCTACATTCGCGAAGCTCAAGTCCAAGGAGACGGCCATCAGTGCCATGAGCAAGTCTGAGATTCAATCATGGTTATCTTCAGCAAGCACTTCGGGTGATGCAGAATCCACGGGAGATCGTCGAGGCTGGCAAAGAGATCGGGTTCTTGTTGACTGGGAGAGGTCATTGGAATATGCCCGCAGTGAACTTTTGGGTGATAAAACGAAGGCTCGCATCCAATTCTTGCAGGTCGAGTTATTGTCACTGGCAAAGCATGGAGGCATGTGCCTACTTCCATATTCTCTTCTACATATATGTTAATATATTTCTCCTGGATAGATCTGAATCTATCTCAAATAATGGACATATTCAAGTTGCTTACTCTAACATATCCACGGTATCCCGACACACCATCGAGAGAGGCGGTGGAAGCGGTTGGAATGGAACTGGTCAGACGTGACGAGGTTCGCGGGACATCCGAAGGCCCTGCCGATGAAAATAAACTTGGGGTGACAGAACAGATAATCGGGTGGTTGTCGACCGAGGTTGGCCGGTTATCAAAACGAGGATCCTCGAGGTCTGTCTGTTCAATACCTACACATTTTTTGAGATTGTGTTGATACTTCGTGATTTTTGCAGCTCTTACGCGCCCTCGGACCTCTATGTGCTGTTGAGCTGGTCATGTGGAATTTATACAACCGGTATCAAAAGTAACTCTGAATTTCATACGACCCACACATGGCGCGTCCTTGTTGGCACAATGGCTATCCTACTTGACATGTTGAACGGTTCAACGGCCGCAAAAATATCATTAAAGCAAGGTACCCTCGTTCGCGTCAGACGGGCCTTACGTTCGGTATGTAACTTAAAATTCATAGGCTACTTGGGCTGACCAAAAGATAGGCGGGTGATAAATTGCCCGATGTCATCAGTACCTTGTTGGCACTTTCAAAATCGGGGCAAACGCCCCTTCGATTACTCCCCTTGGTCGGGGTAACAATTAGCGTCTTGATACGTTTAAAAAATGTTGATACAGAACCTTCAACACGCCTTAGCCAAGACCTCAAGGTAGCCCCTCGTTTCTAATTTCTCTTCTTTCCCACTAAATTAAACACCAGAATAACATTTTAAGTTGTTATATTTCGGATGTTCTAATGTCAAGGGCTGCCGTTCCAGCACATGTTTTGGTACGCCGTCATGTTACACTTACCGATACCATGACAAGAACTTCAATTACTTAGGCCAGCTTGACTGATTTTATCGGGACATTTGTTACGGGTGACGATTTCATTCAACAACTACTCCCGACAGTCGAAAAGGCACTACTACGATCACCTGAAATCGCTCTTCCTGGTAAGTGAACATATCCCCTTACGAACTCTGGTAACTTATTATCACGGAACCAGCTATCACGGAACTTATTCGGGCTTATAATCAGCCTCTGGGAGAAGAAGCATTCCGCCGAATTGTTATTCAATGTGTCAATAGCTCGAAATCAAGCAACCTTCTCGTCCGTACCAACTCAGTTCAACTCTTCCAAGCTCTCGCTTCTTCGGGCCAAGTCCCAACTGCGGATAGCCTACTGTCGATTGCCGCAACAGAACTCCTCGTCTTACCCAAGACCGGAAAATCAACAGGCCCAGATCACCGGGTTGCTTTGTACTCGATGCTTGCATTACTTTCCTCATCACCGAATGTTTCAACAGCGATCGTTCAATCGACAGTCCCTTTGCTAAGCAAGGAAACGCACGAGGGTGCCACTGCAGTTCTTGCGACCGCACTGCCGCGACACCTAGTGTGCCTTCTGAAAACGGACACACCAGTACCACAGGAAGCTGTGGCACTAATCGCGAAGGAAATGAATAGTACGAAGCCCAGTATAAAACGAGCTTTTTGTACCCTAGCAGGAATGATTTTCTCCGAGGTGGACGTAGACTTTGGGGAGGGTAAGGGGTACGATTTTGCGAAATCCCTTATTCCATCGCTCGAGAACAACCTTAAATCTGTTGCGACCAATCCGATCAACGCTAGTGCCGGGCCACTCGAAGGTTACATTGCGATTTCGGTTCTTCTTGGGACTCTCTCTCAAACCAAAAAATTCGGTGCGTTATCACTCAAAATTTATCGACTGAAAGATTTATAACCTTAAAAATAGATGATACGATTTCCCGCAACGCAGCGATCACCTCGATAACTGCAAGTACTATCAAACCATCCTTCCTTTTATGGGATAAGGTTTATCAAAAGGTTACCGAAAACGAAGACGAGAAGTGGCTCCTACGTGCTTGCGATGCCGCTATGACTTTTTTCAAAGATGACTTTTCCAAAAATGAAGTTCTTCGGTAGGTTTCCTTGCCCTACAAGCGGCAATTATTCCTAATGATCCCGTTTAAAGGTCACAACTTGGCCTCGCATTCATCCATTTGGTCCTCGAAAGCTCATCGCCAACCATTCGTCGAGATGTTCATACTGCCATCGCATCCAATGCACGCCGCCTACCCCAACTCACTAATAATATAATCCGGGATGCACTTACGACTTTCATTTCACGTGGACTTCCCGCTCCGAAAGCGGGAGCGGCTGACGAGGCGCCCAAACAATGGAATAAACACTCTAGACTATCCACTCTTCTTTCAAGCACAGTTTCTTTTGATGATGACCTTGAGCTTAGTGTTAGAGAAGGAACGCTTGTAGAGTCAATAATACTTGGCCACCACCACTTAATCTGTATGTTTTCAAAGTATTTTGGAGGTATCTTAGCCTGATTTTGTTATAGGTGGAAATTTACGACAGACTTGGATTGAGTTGTGTCAAAAGGCTCGCGCAGATCCACGAGATTTGATAAATCGAAATCTTGATAAGATTTTCAAGCTTGTATTGGAAGCATCAGCTGTAGATTCCAAGGTTTGTCGCAAAATAAATTCATGTTACTATTGGCTCAAGAAGCGTTTTTAGTACGGTTTTGCGGATGCTAGCTATAGCGCAGTCAGCACGTTGGCATTCGTCTCTCCTGAAACAGTTCTTCCCCGGATCGTCGAACAATTACGAGCGGACATTAATCCGGACATCGTCAATGATTTGACAGAAGTAGATTTCGGAGTCTGGTTAACACCGGAAGGAACTACATACACTGACGGTTAGTCTACTTATTATTTTCTATGGTTATGAATACTCACGTTGGATACGTAGTTCTATCCTCTACGAAGGGCGAGGCGAGGAATATGAAAGGAAAAGATTACGAAATCTCAAAGTGGGAAGAGGAGATCAGGAAGTCCTTAGCTAACAAGAAGGCCGCCCCTGTGACATTGAACAAGCAGCAGCAAGCGCTAGTAAATATACAACTTGAAAAAGAAGCGAAGATTCGCCAACATGTTGTTGGGGTAAAGGCGAATCTTGAGAGAGGACTCGAGTTTGTACGGAGCCTTGTTGCGTCAGGCGCGGACCAGTTCCGTTCTTACATCACTTCGGTCGCTACTCTACTTTTAGATGGAGCTCTGGGTCGGGGATCGATATTGGTTGGCAGGAGTGCCTTTGATACATATTTGGTGATTATCGCCATTTTTTCTCTCCCTCGGTTCGGCTCATACAAGGCCGAAAAAGGAATTAGCAAAATGTAGTTCTGAACGCTTGGACACCCTCCGAAGCTGGGTTGGAGTTGCTACCCTTCGAAGCTTGAAGGTAGATGCGGTACCAGAAGAGCTCCAGGCCGAGCCACTTGACCGTAATGTCACACCCTTTGAACCTACTCCTAAATTGACTAGTTTGGTATTCCACAGTTCTTATCACCCGTGTCCTCTACCGTTTGAGAACACTGTCGGAACAGGCACCCTTCGATGCTGCAACATTCTCATATGCGTATCCATTACTTGGCCAAGTTATGCTGCAGGGAGGTATTGCTGTAGAGGAAGAGGATGGGGCATTGGAGCAAGTGGCACTCGCACTTGGAATTATTAAATTCCACTGTGGAGAATGTAAGTTTTGTCTTAGTTGGTTCTCCGCTTTCTGTTAACGAGGACGTTGCAGTCTCGAACGGTGCCTTCCCTCGTATACCGGCCATGAAGCATCTACTCCATATAATTCGGCAACAGCCTAAACTTTCTAAGGAGGCATCGTCAGCGCTCATCGACCTAGGTGAAGCTATTCAGGCAACGGCCTCTCCAGAAGAACTAGCAGTGCTACTTCGCGGCACCCTCACGCAAGAGGTGTACGTACGAAATTCTTGCCTTCAAGCACTCCAGGCAAGTCTTTAACTATCACGAGAGAGTGTAAGTTCTGAATTCATCAACAGCCATTCGATTTAACAGACCTAGATTGGTCAACGGAGCTCCTAATAGCATGTCATGATGATGACGAGCAAAATGCCAGACTGGCGCGACACCTATGGGAAGATAATGGACTGGATGTTCCCGAATCATACCTGGGGCAACTCCTTGAATATCTCGGTATGTAATATTGGCGTTACATCAATTAAATGGTCTTATTTTGATTAGGGCACGATAATGCGTATGTTCGTTCAAGTGCGGCGGCCGCAATAGCAGAAGCTGTTGAACATTGGCCTCAGACCATTCAGAACACCGTTAGTACGCTGCAGGATTACTATAGGGAAAAGGTTAGTACATTTAATTGTTACTAGACGAAGTTGACGTAGTTTCGTTTCATAGGCGAAAATCCTTGCCCCTGAATTTGATGAATACGTGAGCTCCGTTTCGTCGGGGTGATTTTCAACGCTCACCTTGGTTGTATAGGGCATGGTTATTTCCCATAGTCTTGACAGGTCGGACCCTTGGGCCGCTCGGTTGGCAACTGCTCGCGCTTTTGAATTGGTAGCGCCCTATTTCTCACCAGACGAAATAGAGCCATTCTTCAAATTCTTAATCCAAGATGAAGCACTTGGCGATCGGACCCCTGACGTTCGTCGGGGGATGCTCAACGCGGGTACTTCCGTGGTCGACCTCCACGGTGCCACAAGGTTGGCTGCACTAATCCTAATATTTGAGGAGCATTTAGGGCGAAAGACTCCTTCCACAGAAACTGATGATCATATCAAGGAGGCCGTTGTGATTCTTTTCGGTCGTGTTGCTCGGCACTTGGATTCAGCAGATGAACGAATACCTGGTATCGTGGATCGTCTTGTTGAGGCACTTAAAACGCCAGCTGAGCAAGTACAAATCGCTGTCTCCGACTGTCTTTCACCTTTAGTGAAATTGATGCGACCAAGACTACCAGCCCTGGTCGATAGTTTGATGGAAGACCTTCTCAACGCTCCGAAGTATGCCGCTCGCCGTGGCGCAGCTTACGGCCTGGCTGGTGTCATCAAGGGCACTGGCATCGGGGGTGTCAAAGAGTTTGATATCATCAAACGGCTACGCACCGCAACAGAAGAAAAAAAGCGATATGAACCTCGTCAGGGTGTCATGTTCGCATTCGAAACGTTGTCTAATGCAATGGGTCGGCTCTTTGAACCCTACATTACCTATGCCCTTCCGTTGCTCCTTGCTTCGTTCGGTGATGCTGCAGCGGATGTTCGCGAAGCTACACAAGATGCCGCTCGTATCATCATGGGGAACATGTCAGGATATGGGGTAAAACTCATTCTACCGTCTTTGCTCTCTGGACTTGATGAAAAGCAATGGCGAACCAAGAAAGGTTCCATTGAGCTTCTTGGGATGATGGCGTATTGTTCACCTCGGCAACTTTCTCTTTCCTTGCCCATCGTCATCCCTCGCCTTACAGGCGTCCTCACGGACTCCCACGCTCAAGTTAGGACGGCTGCGAATAAGAGTTTGAAGCAGTTTGGAGAAGTAATCAGCAATCCAGAAATTCAATCTCTGGTGCCTGTACTTCTGAAAGCGCTCGTGGATCCAATGAAAACGCCGAATGCTCTTGCGTCCCTGCTGAAGACATCATTCATGCACTATATCGATCATTCATCACTCGCGCTGGTAAGTTGTCGTTTCCTCGTTTTCCTTTCTGAGTTTCTCACAGTTTTTTGAAGGTTGTGCCTATTCTGGAGCGTGGCCTGCGAGAGCGAGGAGCTGATACCAAGAAAAAAGCTGCCCAAATCGTCGGAAATCTTGCATCACTCACCGATTCAAAAGATTTTGTCCCATACTTGTCGGAACTTTTGCCTCTGGTTCACCAAGTCTTAGTCGATCCTGTTCCTGAGGCCCGAGCCACCGCTGCCAAAGCTCTGGGAACATTAGTTGAACGTTTAGGTGAAATTCATTTCCCCGATCTTGTTCCGGGGCTTCTCCGAACCTTGAAGACGGACACTTCGGGTGTCGACCGGCAGGGCGCTGCCCAGGGTCTGAGTGAGGTTCTGTCAGGTCTAGGTATGGAAAGGCTTGAGGGTCTCCTTCCAGACATTATCACCAATGCCCAGTCACCACGTGCCACTGTCCGGGAAGGATTTATGTCTCTACTGGTATACCTTCCCGCTACATTCGGAACTCGCTTCCAGCCTCATCTACCCAAAATTATCGCACCAATCCTGAGTGGATTGTCCGACACCGAAGAATATGTACGAGAAGCGGCGATGCGGGCAGGACGAATGGTCGTCACCAACTATTCTAATAAGGCCATCGACCTACTTTTGCCTGAATTAGAGCAAGGGATGTTTGATTCTGGTTGGCGTATTCGGGTAAGTGGTTCAAACTTCAATAAAAAATCCTCCAAATTCATGGTTACTTTTTAGCATGCTTCTATCACCCTTGTCGGGGAACTCTTGTTCAAAGTATCTGGTATCTCAGGAAAGGCTTCGGACTTGGAAGAAGAGGAGGTGGCGGAAGCTACAACAGCCGAATCATCCCGCCGTGCCCTTGTGGAAATTCTTGGTGTGGACCGCCGAAACCGCATCCTTGCAGCTTTGTACCTTGTTCGACAAGATGGAGTTGTAATTGTCCGTCAATCATCAATTCAGATTTGGAAGGCCCTCGTGCACAATACCCCTCGTACAGGTACATCGCGTCTATCTATACCTGCCCCAAAGCTAACACCCAAAAATAGTGCGCGAAATATTACCGGAGCTTATCGATCAAATCATCGTTCTTATATCTGGAGACGAATTTGAACAACAAGAAGTATATTATTTTCCCTTCATTATTTGAGATATTGACTATTTTCCTAGACTGCTGGACGAACTATGACCGAATTGTGCCGCAAGTTCGGAGAAAAGATTCTGGGAGAGATCATGCCTATCTTGAAGACGAAGTCGACGTCGCCAGATGCTCGAACAAGAGAGGGTGTCTGTCTAACGCTGAGCGTCATCATGTAAGTCAACCTCAGTATTGCCGATACTTTTTGGAACTTAGTTGTATATGACTATTAGGGAAAGCAGTACAGATGCTCAACGAGAAGGACACGAAGAGGATATCATATCGATGGTCCGCGTCTCGTTGGTGGACGACGAATCGAACGTTCGCTCTGCTGCCGCCAAATCCTTCGATATCCTTCAGGAGCATTTAGGAGCAAAGGCTATCGACGAGACGATACCCACCTTGCTCGAAGCCCTTCGACAACCTGGGAAGGGATCAGGTACTGCTCTGCAGGCGCTGCGTGAAGTCATGAATGTACGTTCCCCTAATGTCGAAGAGTTTGGTATCCTGATATTGTAGCAAGGTCCGAGCATCAACCGTGTTCCCCGTCCTGATACCAACATTGACGGCATATCCCATGACGATCTTCAACGCACGGGCACTTGCCTCTCTTGTCACTGTTGCCGGAAACGCTTTGAGCAAACGATTGTCTATCATCCTCAACGCGGTTGTGAAGGTGTCGGAAGACGACAATGAGGAAGAGTTGGCATCAGCTGTGGACGAAGCGATTCGGGCACTGTTCACGTCCATTGGCGATGCTGAAGGGCTCAATACGCTCATGATGATGTTGATAGGGTGGTATGTGATCAAGTTCAATCCAGTATCTTTTCATCCTACTAATAACACCGAGAATAGGGCAAAACACGAGAACCCCAGGCGCCGCGTCAGTGCCTTCAACCTATTCTCTATCTTCTGCGAGGAATCAGAGCTCGACTCGTCATTATATCGAGTAGATTGGATACGCCAGCTCATTTCTTCACTTGAGGATCCACAAGTTGCAGTTCACACAGCAGCATGGGAAGCACTAGACGTCTTCGTAAAGGCGCTCCCCAAGGACGAACTAGAGCCCCTAGTTGTTCCTCTTCGGCGGAGCATCGAATCAACTGGTGGCCCGGGACAGACCGTGCCCGGTTTCAGCCTTCCAAAGGGTGTCGCGCCGACAGTCCCTATCATTATTGCTGGTCTCACTACAGGTAGCAACGAACAGAGGGAACAAGCAGCCTATGCTATCGGCGATCTTGTGGAACGTACAGAAGAAGCAGCGATCAAACCATTCGTCGTACCATTCACCGGCCCTCTCATCCGTGTCGCAACTCAAGCCACGACCTATCCTCCGGGCGTCAAGACGGCCATCCTCAGCGCATTGACGTCGATGCTGGAGCGCATCCCCGCCTTCGTCAAGCCGTTCTTCCCACAACTCCAGCGCACGTTCGTTAAGAGCGCGAGTGACCCGGCGAGTGTGGCCGTGCGGAACAAGGCTGCGCAGGCGCTTGGGGTGTTGATGAGGAACCAGCCTAGGGTGGACCCTGTCATCACGGAGCTGATAACGGGGGCTAAAGCGAACGACGACTCTGTTGCGAGCAGCCTCGTCAACGCCCTCGCCAACGTTGTCCGAAGTGGTTCACAGAACGTTGGGGAGAAGGCAAGGGAAGCGTGCATAGAGCTCGTCTCTGACGCTTTCCGGGAAAGCCACAGCGGTGCGTGTCGTGTTTATTATTATTCTTTCTTCTTCTTCCCACTGGAGAAGGAAGCCAACCCGGGTTACTAATAAATGAGCTTTCAGAACACTACACGCAAGCGATTGGCGCGCTCGTTAGATCTCTATCAGACGTACCCGATCTTCTTCGGCCCATCGTCGAGTACGTCCATCCTTCTCCTTCTCCTTCTCCTCCGCAGTCGAACTCACCCCTAACCCCCCCGCTAGATCACACTTAGTGGCCGGGACGCCGCAGACGGTGATTTCCTCACACGTTATCCTCGCTGTGCTTTCGCAAGACGACGACGACGACGACGACGGCGACTCAAGCGCCGACGGGCCGAACCTCTTCCAAAAACTTTCCCTATTACGAAGCGTAGCGCAAAAGGTCCTCGAGAACGCTGCCAATGAGAAACCCATCGTCGCCCGCCCTGCGCGCGAGGCTCGGGAGTTGTTGAAGGAGATGGACGATGTGGGCCTCGAGGGTTTGTTTTAGAGAGAAAAAACGTACTCGTTACTATTCGGCTAGGGGGGGGGGGGGGGGGGGGTCGTGTTTTGCTATCGTTGTTGCTGTCTACTTTTGCATATACTATAATGAACTGTATACACATATTTTGCGGGGCCTCCTACTCTCACCCGACTCGCACAATAATTATTGGACGATGAGAAATATGAACTTTGGGGGTGGCGGGTAGAAGAGAAGGTACGGAGGCGATACATGTACAGAGAATCGAGCGAGCGATCACGCATTAGGCCTAGGCATCGAACTGTATGTATATGTATATGGATGTATATATGTGTGGAGTGAGTATTTGAACACGGGCAGGGGTGTAAGCGAAACGAGTACAAGAGGGGAGGGTGGATCATATAGCCTAACATGTAGCGACGACGTAGAATAAGTATACAGAAAACCTAGAGTTTCAGGGGCGAGCTTGTGAGAAAGGGAAAAAAAAGGGTGCAGTAGGAGAAGGAGAAAGTTGGGTCAGGAAAAGGAAGGGGGGGGGGGAGACGTTGGGCATAAGGTGGTCGTTAAATCAAAAGGGACGTGGTGGGGAAGGAAAAGTAATAATAGACTAATAAACAAGTAAGGACCGGGGTGCAGCTCGTGCGTGTGCGTACAGGTGGGGGGTGGAAAGGAACGTGAAAGAAGACCGCAGGCACAGTAAGGAGGGTCCAATACACTAAAAAAATAAAAAAAACAGTCCAAATATTTCGCAACCACAAGTAATAAAGTCATAGTATAAAACACAAACCAAATTCCAAATTCCACAAAAAGAAAAAATAAAAAAAACCCTAGGTCTAAATCTTATCATGGTTGATATATCCCCCATATTCATAACCATAACCATAAGCGGGGGGCGGGGGGTTGAGGTCGGGGTCGTAGTCGCGTTCGCAGGCTTTGCGCGCAGGCTTGGCTTCGAGTTCTTTCTTGTGTGGGCCGCGCACGGGTGGTATGGTGGCGGTGGCGGTGGAGGAGAACGAGGACGGGGAGGGGGAGGGGAGGACGTCGAGTTCCGAAACGCCTATAGGCGCAAAGGGGGTGCGCGGGTCGGAGAACTGCCACGCCCCATCCGGCCTCCGCACTGCGATACGCATGTCCGCCCCGGGGGTGTGTTCTATACAAAACAAAAACAAAAATAAAAACAAAAAAAGGTCAACACCGGAATTGGAACCCAGCTATAAAAAAAAAACAGGTGGGAAGGGGGGGGGGTGATAAAGCAAACACGCACTGAACCGCGGCGTCTCGCCCTCTGGAGACCCGAATGGCGTTATTCGCGCAGCGGGGTGCGCACGATCGAGGACGGTGCCGTGTTTCTGCGGGTCGCCGAACGACGGGTCGTCTGCTGCGCCGGCTGAGCGGCGGCGCTTGAGGCGCCACGTCGTGTATACGATGATGCACACGATGAAGAGGCCTGCCACCCCCAGCACGATCCCGACTATATTCGTCCGTCCGTCGCCGTCGGTGGTGGTGGGTGGGGGCGGATGGTGCGATGGTGGTGGTGGTGGTGCGCTGGAGGTTGTGCTGGACATGGTCTTTATTGGTAGCGGGATGGGGGACCTGACTGGTGGGCGGAGAGGTGATCGAATTAGTAGAAAAATTAAAAAGGGGGGGAGGGAACAGAGAGACGTATACGTACCCGAAGGAAAGCACTGTAGGTACGTACGCGAAATGTAAATGTTCAGCCTTCTTCGACGGGAGAACTCCTGAACGAAAAGAGTGGCGTTCGAGGAGGAGGGGGTCGTTCCAAACAGGAGAACGAACAGAACAGAGAATCCTGGCCACACGAATCCCTTCTTCTTCTTCCACGCACTAGGCGGAGGCGGTGTCCAAATTTAGGGAGATCTGTCACCTGGTCGGCCCCAACAAAATGATTTGACACAAGTCTTCTAGCACTGTGACGTTTCAACTCAGGATGGACGGTCAAGCCGTATTGTGTCGATTTCGCGAACAGACAGGATCTGGAACGAACGCACGGGGCCTTGTATTTCTTTTCTCTTTGTTTTCTTTTCTTTTTTTTCAGGAACGAGCTCAGTGGCACGATATAAGTTACGGTCATGTGATAGCGATCAATCTCCCACGCCCAATCCACTGGCACCGCAGACGTATGTAGTCCATTCCACGGTGGGTACTGCGTGGTTTCCCATGAACTCTCTTTCTATATTATCAAGACACCTCCCAAGGGACGCATCTCCACCATGCACCACCATTAAGGCCTTCCTCAACTACAGATCCATGTCAAGCACTCATTCAAACAACAACAACACACCCAATCCCATCCCCGCCTCGTTCCTGCGCGGCGGCACCTCAAAAGGCATCTTTCTAAACCAGTCATCGCTCCCCCCCGACCGCGCCCATTGGGACCGCATATTCCTCGGGATAATGGGGTCCCCCGATCCAGAGCACGGGCGCCAGCTGAACGGGATGGGAGGCGGCATCTCAAGCCTCTCAAAGATCTGCGTCGTGGGCCCGCCCTCCGCCGCACACAAAGCGCAAGGGGTCGACGCCGAGTACACTTTCGCCCAAGTCGGGATCCGCGATTCCGGGATCGACTATTCGGGCAACTGCGGGAACTTGTCGAGCATGATCGGGGTGTTTGCCGTTGATGAGGGGATCTGCGCGCCCAGACCGCGCCCGGGGGCGGGGACGGGGGCGCATGTCGCGACTGTGCGTTCGTTCAACACCAACACGCAGAAAATCATCGATACGACGTTCCCTATCACCGACACCGGCCCCCCCGTCGCCGCGCTAGGCCTGCCCGAAACGACGATGGCAGGCGTGCCGGGCAAAGCCTCGACCATTATCCTCGACTTCATCGACCCCGCAGGTGCCCGGACCGGCACCCTGCTCCCCACAGGCTCGCCCGTGGACGTCCTAGATATCCACCTCCCGGACGGCGGCGCGCCCCGCACAGCCAAAGTCAAAGTCTCCTGCGTAGACGCCACGAACCCCACCGTCTTCGTCGCCCACGCCGAACTCGCCGCCTTCCTCCCCCCCCTGGCGGCGTACCTCCGGGGCCGCGACGAGCCCCTGGTGGCCGAGACGCTGGAGGCCATCCGCCGGGCCGCCGCCCTGAAAATGGGACTCGACCCCGCCGCCCAGGCACAGCCCAAAATCTGCCTCCTCCGCGCGCCCCCGCGAACCCATACCCAAACCCAAGCCCAAACCGAAACCGAAACCGAAACTGGATCTGGAACTGGAACTGGAACTGAGACAGAAACAGGTGCCGGTGCCGCTCGGGGGGTGGATATCGTCGTGCACGCACTGTCCATGGGAGCCCTCCACAAAGCCGTTCCGATGACGGTTGGCCTGTGCCTCGGCGTCGCGTCTAATATCGAGAATACACTGGCTTGGGAGATCGTACACCGCTCGAGGTCGGGTTTGGGTTCGGGTTCGGGTTTGGGTTTGGGTTTGGGTTTGGGTTTGGGTTTGGGTTTGGGTTCGGAGAGTGGGAAGAATGGGGGCATGATCAGGATCAGCCACCCGAGTGGGGTCGTAGACGTCGGCGCAGAGTTTTCGGGCGATGGTACCGTGACTGGCGCGAAAGTCGTGCGCACGGGGAGGAGGTTGATGAAAGGCGTTGTTTGGTGGTGATTCCCTGATAAGTGATGCCTGATAAGTGATGCCTGATTCTTGAGACCTGATTTCTGATTCCTGATACCTGAGACCTGAGACCTGAGACCTGATGCCTGAGACCTCTGATACCTGAACCAATCAGTCACAATTGCAGCGAAAATCAATTATCAATTTATCACGGGTGTTTAGCTACAGCCTATAGGGAACACACGGTCATAGTGTGTGTACATTCGTATTTTTCGTATTTTCGCATCTGTTCCACGGGTTCTGGGATAGTTCGGACAAGGACAGGTTTATTCGTACGTGCTCTGTTCTTCTCTGGGCTGGCGTCTTTGTTGGGCGGGTGTGGGGTGGGGTGGGGTGGGGTTTTGGGGCTCTTATGCTCGCTACTCACTGGCTGTGACCATTAACGATTAACGATTAACGGCTGATGACTGACGACTAACAACTGACGGCTGACGACTGACCACCCATTAGACGTCCCCACATTCGGATTCTCTTCATTCTTCGAGACTACGATCTAGCAGCTGCAGGGCCCGCACTTCCGCACCTCGGTCGGTACTGGTAGTAGTCACCTCCATTCACGTCTCGGGTTCTGGTTGTCGGGGCCACGGTTGACGATTAACCCCTCCCCGCGGTCCACCTCACAATGCTCTCACCAAAAAATTAAATTAAAAAAAGGAAAAAGGAAAGGAAAAAAGGAAAAAAGGAAAAAAATCACAAAAAGGTCTGCATGGCAATAGTAAAGAAATCAAAAAGATCAGAAAAGAGAATGAACCAAAAAAATCTTACCCTATCACATATCTTCGGCGAAACTACCTCAACAACAACAACAACAGTAATAACAACCCCTCCCCCCTCCTCTCCTCGGGGTCTACCTCCCAAATTCCAATACAGCTACGTCCGAATCCTTCGCCTCAGTCGGCAGCCCGCCCATATCCCGGTTCTCAAACCGCGGCGTGCCCACACCTTTGAAAGGCAAAAAGACAAAAAGAAAGAAAAAAAGGGAAAAAGGGAAAAATCCCCAGCCTATCATATATCTTCGGCGAAACCACCTCATCTTCCAAGTTGACAACAACAACAACGACAATAGGAATAGGAATAACAATAACACTCCCTCCTTGTGGTCCACTCCCCATCGCTCTCCCTAACGCTCCCACTAAAAATAAAAATAAAAAAAAAGATAAAAAGATAAAGAAAGAAAAAAAGAGAGGGTCCACATATCCATAACCAAGAAACAATAAAAATTCTGCCAAAAGTGACAAGTCACGCTGTTCATCCAAACTCCACACCCCCCCGCAGAACGACGACGACGACGGGTTTTCTCCGAACGTGAAGATTCTGATGTGGCAGTAACCAAGCAGCAAGTGGTGGTGGTGACGAGTGAACCCCATGAACCCCCAAGTTCGGCGCGCTTCACCCATCTGAACACGTTACACGTTACACATTACACGCGAGACCCATGAACCCAACCGGTTCGATACAGTAACGACCCGGAAAAAACACGAGGAGAATACTCGGGATTCCAAAAACCCCCACCCAGGTAAACGCGTTTTTACCTTCTTGAATAATTCGCTGAATCTCCGTGAAGTTTTGACGAGGGCGATCATCGACCCCCTTCGTCATACGCAAGCACAACAAGAAAACTCGAGGGCATCACGTGATACTATGGAGAAACTTCGGGGGGATAGAAGGGGTAGTTACTTGAACACGCCCTTGTACTAGGACCCAGAAACAACAAAACAGAAGAAATAAAAAAATAAAAAAAAGGGGACCATTGAGTACTCGCGGGGACTCGTTTCGCGATCCCCGTTGTACCACGTCGTCGTGGAGCCTTGGGTACGCTTCTTTTTGCTTCCTGTTACCCAGCGGGCCACGGTGAATCATCGGCGCTGGGGCGGGGGTGGGTAGGGGGGAAGGGAGGAAGAACCCATACATGCATAAAAAGAGAGGATCGGGTTCGGATAATCGATCGTCTATTCCGAGGCTCTACCCCCCCACCCCTTCTGTTTAGGCTGTTTAGGAGTTGTCTATTACCAGTTTGCCAAATGGTGCACCATATCCTGATATCATCCTACTCCAACAGCATCTCCACTGCGGTGTTCGATCCCGGGGCGGGGACGCTCGAGGTGGTATCGTCGGTGGTGGTGGGGCACCACCCGTCCTGGATCACGCCGCACCCCGGGGATCGGACGGTTTTTTTTACGGCGTGCGAGCAGGCGGAGGGGAGGGTTGCGGTGGTGAAGTATGATGGGGAGTGGAAGGGGGTGGTGGTTGCTGAGGGACCGAGTGGGGGCGCGGACCCGTGCTCGTTGCTTGTTGTGGGGGATAAGTTGTATGTTGCTAATGTGCGTACCCCTCCCTTCCCATCCCTCCTTCCTTCCTCCCTTTGGAACCCCCCCGAGACCCCCGTTACCCGTCCCCACCCCGACTAAATCCTAATCTCTAACCCAATTCCGGACACCAGTATTCCTCCGGCACCATCTCCACGATCCCAATCTCCGCAAGCCCACCGTACCTCCCCACCACCACCCCGCCAGACACAATCCAGCTGAGCGGGTCGAGCGTGAACCACGAGCGGCAGGAGAGCTCGCACCCGCACCAGATCTTCTTCCACCACCCACACAACGAAGTCCTCGTCCCCGACCTCGGCGCCGACCTCGTGCGCCGGTACGAGATCGCGGGGGACGGGTCGTTGGTGCAGATCGGCGCGATCGCGTACGCGCCCGGTTCGGGCCCGCGTCATGTTGTTGCCTACGGTACGTCCCCCGCCCCCATCCTCTCTCTCCACACACATGCGGGTGTGGGTTCCAAAACAATTATCGGGGGCGCTGACTAACCGGCAGATGGGGACTTGTACACCCTCCTCGAACTAACGAGCGGGCTCACACGACACCGCTTCCCGCGCGCCCCGGCAGCCGACCCCGCCCTCCTCGCGTCCGTTCCGTCCATGTCGAGCCCACCGCCCGCCCCCAACGCCATGCTCGCGGCCGAGATCCTCCTCCCGCCGCCCAACGCGGCGTTCCCGGCTCCTTATATCTACTTTTCGAACAGGAACGATCCGACGGCCGGTGGGGATACTATTTCGATTTTCGCGATTGGCGGAGGCGGCGGTGGGGGTGGGGGTGGGGGGTTGGAGCTGGTTGGGGAGGTGAAGACGGGGCTGGAGCATGTGCGGGGGATGATGTTTGGTGGGGAGGATGATCGGTGGCTTGTTGTTGGGGGGGCGAATGGGGGCGGGGTTAGGGTGTTTGAGAGGGTGGAGGGTGGGAGGGGGTTGAGGTTCGTTGCTGGGGACGAGAGCGTTGTTGCTCCGACTGGATTTTTGTGGGTGTAGGGGTATTGAGATGTTGGACATTGGAGGATTTTTGGTGGGTGTGTTATGGTTTTTGAAACATATCTTTTTTTTTCTTTTCTTTTTTTTTGGATCCTCCTGGTCGTGTATGTGTATGTGTGAATCTTGTAGTTGGCAGCTTTTTAGCTTTGATTTTTGATTTTATCGTGTTGGCTTATCAGACCCGATCTCAGCACTCACTCAATCACAAGACGACTCAGAACTCATCGGCCCGATGGCCAGGACACGGCCTTCAAAGTCCTACCCTGCTCACACAAGGCCGAAAATGCTTGGCGGGCGTAGAAGCGTTCATCACGTTCGTCGCTTTTGTCGTCTTTATTGTTTTGTTTAGGTCTTGGGGAGGCCGTAGCCGTGCTGTGTACCTACCTATGTGCTGCGCAGTGCGCCATTTCGGAACTACTAGTATCGTGTCTGAAGGTGTAGGTGATTGTATACCGAAGAGGCGGTGTGCGATGTCTCGCTGCCCGTGTATATGCGCGTGGAATTGGACCTCTTCTTCTCTTTCGGGGACCTTTGAGGTCCGCTGCGGAGGAGTCGCTGCCCTCGTAAGTCGTAATCGGAACAGCACTAGTGCCAAAACAATACTATCGACCACACCCCACACCCACCGTGAAGATCCCAGATCCATCATCCCATATACATGCATATTCCGCGATCTCTTCCATCGTATATACGATACTCCGTTAGGTCGAGATTTGGGACTTTCCCCACACGGGTCGGTTAATCAAGTAATTTAATTATAATTATCGAGAGACGATTGGGAGGTGGAAGAGGCTAATGAAAAATAACCCCAGCATTCACTGAAACGAAACGCCCAACGGCCCCTAGCCCCTATGTACTTGAACAACACAGGCGTCCTCCCAAAACGTCTAAACCCTCATATCGGGTTAGGGTCCCCTGATTAACAGACGCCAAGAAACGCCAGAAAGAAAAAAAAACACCCCAAGATACAGTTTGATACAATGTACAATGATACGACACATACGACACGATACGATACAACCTGGTGCAACAACAACACCTCCATCTCCATCGACAAAAAAAATAAAAAAAATAAAAAAAAGTACATATATACACATAAGCACAATCACCCAACAACCCCATCTCTCCTCAACTTCAATACCGCATCAGCGCTGAGGCCCAAATCCGCCATCAGCACCTCATCCGTATGCGCTCCCAAATCCGGGCCAGCCCATTTCGGCTGCGGGTCAACACCATCAAGGACCGGGAACGTTCCCTGCATCTTCACATTCCATCCCTCCCCCTCCCCCTGCCCCCCACCCACTTCCTTCCCACCAACCCACACATCCCTAACAGCCCCCCTCGCCCTAACCTGCTCCCCCCCCACCACCTCCCCCACACTAACAACCCTCCCCACCGGCACCCCCGCCCCCCTCATCGCCCCCTCCACCTCCTCCACACTCCGCGCCCCCGTCCACCCCGCGATCGCAGCCTCGATCTCGGCCTGCCTCGCGACGCGGTGGTGGTTCTGCGCGTAGGCTGCCCCGGTGAGGTCCGCCCGCCCGATGAGCGTCATTAGGCGGGTGTAGATGGAGTCGCCGTTGGCGCCGATGACGATGTAGGTCGGGAGGGAGGGCGAGGAGGGCGAGGGGAGGCAGGGGTAGGCGTTTGTGGGTACTATGCCGGTTACGGAGGACCCGGAGGGCCCGCGTGTCTAGTGGAGGTAAAGAATAACTATGGGAGTTTTGGGGGGAAGGGAAGGAAGGAGAGGGGGGGCGTACTTTGCCTTTTCGGTCGTATTCGGGGATTATACCTTCCATCAGGTTTAGCATACTTTGGATCGCGATCAGGAAGTGGGCTTTGCGAGGAGTATGGGGCCGCTCGTACCTCTCGACGATACTAACATCCACCGTCGTCCCTTTATCCCCACCCACCGACCTCTGCTTCCCAAGTAACGCCAAAACCTAAAACAAAACCACCTATCAGCAACCCGCAATCCCCCCCTCCCTAAAAAAAAAAAAAAAGCCTCCCCTCCGCCCCCCGAAAAGAAAAGAGAGAGGAGAAAGATAACGCACCGTCCCAAACGCAGCATGCAACCCCGCCACCGAATCGCCCAAGCTCATATTCGGGCGCACCGGCGGGCCCGCGAGGCCCTGCGTCTCAGGGTCCACGAACCCATTGATGTAGCGGAATCCGGACTCGGCTTCGCAGACGGAGGCGTACCCGGGTCGGGGGGCCCAGGGGCCTGTCTGGCCGTACCCGCTCACGCGGGTGAAGACGAGGGATGGGTTGTGTGGGTGGAGGTCTGATGGGCCGAGGGACCATTTTTCTAGGGCTGTGGGAGTGTGGAGGGGGTTAGTGAAAAGTGCGGACGAGGGTGGGGGCGGGGAGGGGCGTACTTCCTGGTTTGAAGTTCTCGAGTATGACATCGCTCTTGATCGCGAGCTGTTTCACAAGCCTACGCAAGGGATGAGGAGAGATAAGCGACTACCAAGGAAGAAGCCGCGAAGAAAAAAGAAAAAGAAAAAGAAACGCACTCCCGTCCTTCGACCCTCCTCAAATCAATCGCCACGCTCTTCTTATTCCGTCCGATACTCCTAAACCACGGACTCGTCCCGTCGACGTCGAGTTCTCGCCATACACGCAGCGGGTCCCCGGTCCCGGGGGGTTCGACTTTGATCACCTCCGCGCCGAATTGGCTGTTTCACGGTTTCGGAGTGAGATAGGGTGAGAGCGGGAGTGAGGGTATGGGTATGGGTTCGTGGGTTGGGAATGGGAGATGGGATGGCGACGTACCCGAGTAGCTGCCCCGCGAACGGGCCCGCGATGAGCTGCCCCATTTCCAGAACGCGGATCCCGGAGAGGGGTAGTTGGGTTTTTGGTGCTGCACCTGCATCTGATGAGGTAGCGAAGGGCCTGTTGAGGTGCGATGAGACGCTGTCCTTGGGGAAGTAAGAATTGAATTGAACTATACCGTGATGACCGCCGATGATGTTTGGCTTTATCCGCCCGGTTTCTTATCACAGAAAACACAGCACGAGTTGATATAAGAGACGATGACGCCATTCCACGATATCCGTACCGGGGCTATAGACTGTATAACCAGCCAAAGTCGAATTCGAAGTCTTCCACTTGTTTCGGGCCTGGTTTATATACCAATTTCTTCCTCCCCGTATACTCATATGCACGTACTCGTGCAATATGTAATATGCAATGCCCTTCGGCCGAAAGCCCCAACCACCCATCGGCCCTCGTTCGGATTTGTCGTATCAGTGGGTAGAGTGCTTTGTCGTTAGGAGTTGGGCATTTCTTCTCGTGTAAAAGTCCGTATGTTATTTTTGGGATCAACGCGGTCGAGTTGACCTGGGAGATTTGGCGTGTGCATGGCCCACAAGTTAGTGTGTGTGCAAATTTCAAAACACCGTGACTCCGGAACCCTGGTCCTTGTTAGATTGTAGATTGTAGATCTCATACGCGTCGAGAGTTCGGCCGTTCAGTCGAAAGACCAAGTTTTAAGAGTTTTCGAGGTCTTTTTTTTCTTTTCTTTTTTTTCAACAGAGAGACTCTCGGCTGGCGCGTAAAGTTCATAATTAACTTGTGAATAGGACCGCAATGCATTTTCAATCGAGTGAAAGAAAAAGTTCAAGAGAACCAAATACGTCCAAATATGGGCCTTGGACCCGGTGTATAAACCATCACCGATCTTTCATATAGTTACATATATATATATATGTGTGTGTGTGTGTATGGGGGCCCGGACCCAACTCAGTGAACGTTTGAACCGTGAAATGCTTAATACTAGTACCTGGTCTACTTCCATGAACATAGCGTGTACAAAACCAGAACACGACCAATACTCACTTGCAATGTACACTCGACTTGGCGAATGAACCTTGAGACTCTTCCATGCCATCATTAGTTACAACTACCGTTATTGAAGTGAGATAAGAAAAAAAAGGTTCGGACTTCCATCCCGATGTCATATCTAATATCATGCTTGTCTTCCCAAGTTCTAACGCCGTGACGTCCATGTATGCACACACACACACACACGTACTTGACTTGAGCTTGTCGGATTTTCGGGTTCTGGTTCTAGTTCTGTTGTGGTTCTGTTGTGGTTCCGTTGTGTCTATCTCGACAGCAATTCGACAGCTGAGCATTTTAACAGCCAACGGTCATCAGCCAACCTGGCACTGGCACTGGCACTGGCACCGGCAGCACAACCCACAAAAGTACCGAAGTACCGAAACCAGGCTGTGAATCGAGACGCCCGATGAGCTATGCCACTCAGCCTTTAGTCGATCATCAATCAACTTCCATTCCAGACTCCAGGGGGCGGGGCGGGGAGCGTCGCCGTTACTGCGATCATGCTCGATCATGCTGCGCAGTACATACTCAAGAGTAGGATATCGATGGCCGTCCGAGGGTTATCTTGTATTATGAAATCCAAGACCCGGAAATCCGAAACTCCAAAATCTGAAAGCTGGGCCCGTGTCCGCATCCCATGGCGTATGTAGATCTACACTTGCATTTTCCATGCTACAGCCATCACTCAGTGAGGCCGTTCGGACTTTCATTCCCGAATCCCGATGTCATAACCCGTAACCGGAACCCAACAACAGCGTGTCGTCCGAGTCCATGAAATAGGCCTAGGGTGTGTGTGTGTGTGAAACTTGATTTCAACCTGTGGTGGTGGTGGTGGTGGTGCTTGTGATACTCGACTAAGAGATTGTCGGATTATCGGGGTTTATTAAAGTTGTTTCCCCCGATTTTCAACAGTCAACGGTCAACATCATGATTTTTTTCATCGCTCAAACGAAGGGAACGTGCGCTTTCCGATGCCAATGGCAACGGGATCACAAAAACCACGGTGATGCCATCGGGTAGACCGCGGGGCGAGACGCCCGCCCGATGAGTTAGGCACTTTAGTGCTAAGCGCCAAGTTTTCAGTTGACCGGTTGATCAATCATTGATTAGGTTTCGTTCGAACTTTGAACTTTTGAGGCGCACAGAAAGCAAGAGTATCGAGATTCAACCCTCTGGGTACGAAAATTAGGCAAGTCCCCTATATTTTAGATAGTGACCAAGTGCGGTCTTGCCCGTTCCTTGATATAATGAGCATCCTTGGTTTCTGGTATTTGAGGTGAAGTTTAGTGGTGTGACTGGCGGGTGTGGAAAGAAAAAAAAGCGATAAATGATTCGTGAAGTTCATGTTATCACGTGACACACGGCATCGGGAACTATGTTGAAATGGCTCTTATAGTTGAAGTACTGTGGGTGTGGCGTAGTTGGATATAAAGTAGAATTATTAGAGGGGTCTGATATAATGTAAAATTCAGTTCCCGTAAATACTCAAGCTTCATTTAACGGAGCTGTGACTACTTAAAGGCCAAAAGACTGTTGGGTGCAAAAGTGCCATGCTCATTTCGAATGATGTTGATTTTTCCGGACTTTGCTTTGCTTTCTATAGAAGCGCCTTTACTGCGATGCTCAAGGTTGGCTAGCTGTACATGCTGTTGCAGGGTATTATGAAATCCAAAAGCCGGTCCGCGTAGGGTTATTCCCGATGTTTGTTGATGCTTGTCTTCTTCCTTTCTTCTCAAACCACATCTCAAGATCCCCTGAAAACTCATGATATCAAGCACGTCCGCCACACGCTTCAAGAATCCGCAAAAAGACGCACAGCTAGCCAAAGGTCTCGTGTTATGCGTTGTGTTTTAAATTAACTCAAGCGTCTGGTATCATCTCGATTACGATCTGAACAAGTGGTGATGTGGTTATGGGCATGGGACCTCGACATGGAGCAACGAATCATCTGCTCATTGATAAAGTTGCCCGAGTGGTGCTTGCTTTTGATTGATGTGGGAGTGCGAACAGCCTTCAATCGCGCTTCCGCGCTTTAACGTCTATCACTGCGTGGTATGGCCAATACCCATCACAATCATTCGATTAACTGCTTGTCACTATGTTGTCTTTGAACGATTCAATCGGCTCGCGAGTCCCGGGTTACAATTCATGGTTACGAGCCATCGTATCGCCGCCATTCTCTTCGTTCCTTTTTTTTTTGGTTATGACGGGTTTATGGACGTTTTTTTTTTTTTTTCACTCACTCCACTATCAAATCAGAATTTGTGTCACCGGAAATATCGTTATTCGCCTCAGCAAGCGCCCTTTTTCCTGTCGTCCCGCACCCCTCGTCATGTGCAGCTTACACTTTCAACAGTTTCCCTCTCGCTTCCTTACTCCCTGAATATAAGTTGTAGATCAATTTTACCGGCCCTGCATTTCTTCATTGATCGCATCTGTCATATGACCCACTTTTGTCTACAGGCACCTCTCATTCAAATTATCGAATCTCACCGGAAATTTCAAACACTGACGCTGTTTAATCTTTCCGAGAGGTCAGGTGCCTACAAGTGGAAGGCCTAAAGAAGAATAGAGGTCAGGA
This sequence comes from Collybia nuda, assembly GCA_015584075.1. Taxonomy (NCBI): domain Eukaryota; kingdom Fungi; phylum Basidiomycota; class Agaricomycetes; order Agaricales; family Clitocybaceae; genus Collybia; species Collybia nuda. The sequence continues at coordinate 162,303 of MU150278.1, forward strand.
AGGCGCTTGTAGGGATTACGACAGCTGAGCTTGCAGGTGAGAGCACGATTTCATCATAGCGCCGCAAAATTTGTATAGATTACGCTTCTGATAGAAGCCCTCTCACGGTATATCCCCATTACCCACGAAGCATGTTGGGTTTTGTGAGATAGAAGTGATGAGGGTGATGAGAAGCCCTGTCGACTGCGGATTTCCACCGCCCCTTGCTTGGCCTCAGACCGAGACTCGCCATTCATGTTTGAAAAAAGATGGCCATTCTGTTGGAGCTAATTTCGCCGCGACTGCGGATTCTAACCCCTCGTGGCTACATACCCATTTGGGCATCAGGGCAACCTATCTCCGTACCCTTGCGTTTCCAATCTATAAAAGACGCCCCAATAGGGGGCCATTGGTCTCCCATTCCCTAAGTCGTTCCCAAGTACCGATCTCACTTTTACGAACTACTTTTCCCTTTTATTTTTTTTACCACACCAAAAAAAAAATGAAGTTCTCCGCTGTTACCGTTGTTGCCGCTCTCGCCGTCGGTGCTTACGCACAAGCCAAGTACGCCTTCCCCCCTCTCTTTTCTTATTTCTTGTGGGTTTCTAATCTGGGTTTTAGCACAACAGACCCTGCTGGTGGTGACAACTCCACCACCCCTGCCGGTAACGGCACTGACCCCGCCGGTGGCAACTCTACCACCCCGGGAGCCGGATCCAACACCACCACCCCCGGAGCTGGTACCAACGGCACCGCAGGCAATGGCACCACCCCGGGCAACAGCACCGGCAACGGAACCTCCCCACCCGCCCCAGGCGGCTCAAGCGCCGCCTTCGCCATCGCTGCCGGATCAGAAGGAATCGTCGCTGCCGGTGTCTTCGCTGGTCTCTTGGCCGCTCTCGTTTAAGTTTTGAACAAAAAACTCCCCCCCCCCTTCTCGATACCACTTTCGGCCCTACTTCATTAGAATTAGCAGTCGGATATTTTTTCACTGGGGACATTTTACTGAGGACGGAGGCCTGAAGAGGGGGACGTTCTGAGGGAGGTGTTGCTTTTGTGGAGACCATACCAGGGACTCGAGTTCGATTTTAGACGATTTTTAGTGTACTTACGACTTAGTTTTTCGGGATCGCGAACTTTTTTTTAATAATCGGTTCATATTCTCGCCTTCGCACCCTTATGAGACATTCATGACAACTTTGCATTATGGTTTACTGAATATTAACAATATGGTTTATGACTTGTTTTTACTGCTGCGCACACAACTTGAACGTTCGACTCTGTCTGATTTTCTTTTCTTGGAGTCTTTACCGGAATGAAAAAAAAAAAGGGGATGGAGGACGGACATACGCGGAGGAAGTGTTTCAATTCGCGCGTTGCGTCAAAAAACTTTTAGGGTGCTCGGTACTGATACATACGTCGTTTCCTCCAAGCGGACCTGCCTGCCCTATCAACGGAGAGATTGGAGGGGGAGTTAGAGCGTTCGAGTTTCGCGAGCGTGCGGCTAACTCAAAACGCGACAAATAAAATGATACAGGTCACCTTGTCAACGCTACATATCATATTGAATGCATCCCGGGGGCTCGGACTCGATTGATCTCCGCGAAAGACGAAAGGTTTGACACCAGTTGGGAAAAAAGAAATTAACAAGGGCCTGTCAATTCCATCGTTTTTCCAGGTTCTTTCCGTGGCTTGTGGGAAAACTCCATGGGGCATGGGACATAACTTGCGCCAAATCACCGGCTGGTTTGGGGGTTCTACACGTGCTTCTTCTCCCTTTTTTTTGGATTCGTTGGGCTTCCCATGTGTACTGCGCAGGCTTGTGGTTGGACGAGCTTTGTGGTTCGTCGTAGGTATATAGAACGCACTCGAGGTGATAACTATATGTCGCGCTTATCGGCGAGGGTTTTTGTGTGAGGGGTGCGAGGTACGGCGTGTGCGTGTGAGATTATGGAAGGGTGTCGTCACTCGCGTACCTCCAGGAGACATTGCTCCCGAAGACAATTGGCGACAGGCCTGGAGTGGGCGTGTCATAAAATAAAAGTTACATCAGTTTTACCGACATTGCGCGTTCAGTGGGAGTGGGACTTTTTTTAAAATTTTGCATACGCCCCCCAACCGCATGGCTGCAGGATGGATCATTGGAGCCCACTATTGGAAGCCACACGGGGTATCTGCATCAATCCACTTGTCTTATCGTGTGCGGGAATCCGATAGGTGGCGTTGATAGATGGGACCCGACTTACTGGAATGTTTAACATTCAACGTCGAATCTACCAAGTCTCGCGGGTGGTGACTTGCCTTTTTAGGACTTCGGAAGCGTCTTATTATTCACGAGAACATTATTCAGAATATGGAAGCACCTGGCATTTTTGGCTAGTCCTAGTCCTGGTGCTGGTGGATTAGTGCGAGTAAGGGAGTCTAAGTAGAAAATATAGAAGCTTACTTGGTATAAAGGGATTATGTACCCACAGTTGGAGTCACGAAAAACTGGCAAAGGCTTAGTTTGTTGATTCGAAGTTTAGAAACCGTGAAACCCGTGATCAATCAACAACAGATAGCCCCAGAACTCATCTTCTAGCACGTTACCTGTTGTGGCGCATTTGGGAAGTACGATATCGCACTCGGCCCCAGCTCCGTTTATTATAATTCTGAACATAGAAAGTCGAAAGCCAACCTAAGCCTTTTGGCATAGCGAACCTCCCAAGTCGCGTCGAAAACCACTGGTTGCTCCAAACGCCGTCGGACCCGAAGGTGAGAAATCCCAGATGTCCCGATTTGAGCCAAAGGATTTGCGCGGGGGGTGAGATCGAGGAAGACGTTGGGAGACTTCTCCAGGTGATATTTTCACCATGGATCTAAGTTAAGCATCGTAATTGATAGCTCCATATCCCAAGTCCCAGAGTAGTATAAAAAGGAACAGGAAACCCGGAGGAGTGACTGGGTACGAAGAGAGAGGGCGCCAAAAATGTATTTTGTTGGGTGGCCACCACATCGCAGAGAACTGAACGATGACACGTACTAAGAACAAACTTCGAAGTGAGTTAATTGATAGCCTTAGCAGCCGTATTCAAGTAAAAGCGCAGGAAGGTCGCATTGTTGGGAATTGTTCCCCATAGGCCAAGTACCAACGCTTACTAGACAGACAAAAAAACGTAACTTGAAAGAATGATATATTCGAGAAACGATTGTTGAGCAAGTGGTGAGTCATAAGCAAAAAAAAAAAAAAAGACGGGCCGGTTGGCCGCAATTCACCTCCCCGGCAATAGCCGAGATATTTTTACACCGGCTCCCATCAAACTCAACCAAAAAATTCTAAAGTCTTTAAATGACCTCTACACTGGAATTTTCTTGTCAGAGCCAACCACCTTACATTTACTCTTTGATAGATGTCTGGAAATCATGGAAGTGAGCATTGGAACTTGTCTCAGAACTCTCATTTTGTCCTTCTGGTACCTCCAATCATGATTCGGTACCTCGGGGCTCGACTAACAGCAATTTCAGGTAGACGCCAGATTGCGCCTGTGTGTTTTGCGGTAAATATAATAGTCAGCGAGGCTTGTACTTGATCAGAGTTGTGTTCTAGTTGAAGCGGTCCCAGAAGGATTCATGTGATCACGCGTAATGGAATGCTCACACGCAGTCCGTATGAACTTCATAATGCCAATATTTTGGACAATATTACGCTGCCCTATTTGGTGAGTGGTATTTCTGTTTTCGTGTGATATGGGAAATTTAAAGCTTCTCCTGTCTTCATCTACCTAAAACGATCCTTTTACTATAAAGCCAAAGGTAAAGTTCAAGATTCATCAAGGGGGTCACATTATGATCAATCTAACAGTTCATGTAGAACCACGAAATGAAACAGAGAGGGGTTTTCCAACAGTTGGTGATGTTCGTGGAGTACAGCCCGTTTTCTCCACCCCTGTTAATATTTTTTGGGGGCTTACTATCGTGTCGGTAAATGCTTAAGAAATTCAAACGTTACCCACAACGGAATTTCTGTCGCTGAAATTCCTTGACGACTATGCGCACTAGGACAAAAGAATGGGTATGCCTATCGTACCCGCTCACTAATATGTCGTCGTCAACGTTAGGGGCGTTGCTCTCCGGTGCTGCGCATTGGAATAGCAACGCGACCGATCCACAAAGTCTACTCCGTCCAAGCGACGACCAACAAGGCGTATTCGAAACAGTATTCCACCCGGCTTCTCATAACCGCAAAACCAAGTGGTTTCATAAATCGATATTCCGAACCTCGTGCAGGTTCACGAGCGAACGTGTCCGGGATTCGAAGACGTCACCAAGAGGACCTACAGAACTCCCCGGATATTTTAGTTCTGATGCCTGGATTCTCTTGGCAGTCCAAATCAGAGCATAGCTGCTGCGGAAATCCTAAAATTATCCGTGCCTACCACAACATATATCCTTCTTGGTGTGACATAAAAATATTCCTCGGAGAACAAAAGCATGATCGACAATCATTTAATCATTCTCGAATGTCACGGGAGGGACAAACCCTGCAGTAACAAACTTCGGAAAATGCGATGGGATTCCGATAATATTAGGCAAAATTCCTCTCACTGTAGCGGCCTCGAATAGAGGCTCAGTATTCTTCAATTTCGACTCACGAATCATCAGATATGTTGGACGTAACATTGTTGGAAACCTTTACATCAATTAGGCTGTTAGTAAACATCATTTCTTACTTTCAAAAATATTTCCCTGTTTACACATCCGCAGCAGTTCCCCCCCACGGGTCTGTCCACATGCCAAGTCCTTGAAACGACAACTGTTCTCTACTCAGTTACGGCCTCAGAACGCCGCAACGCACCCCTCACTGTAGAAATGAGCCTGATCCTCAAGGTCAGTATGTTGGGAGTATTTAAAGCACGCGCCACCGTCCAGACCTCCCAGTAACGTTTCTTCCATTTTCTTACCATGAAATCATCTGTTCCCACCGCTGCAGCATTGCTATCGCTCGTCGCCCACGTTGCGGGCAGCGTAATCTCTTCTTCGGCATTTGCTGAGCCCGTCACTGTGCCCACTGGCGCAGCTGCGACCGAAGCCTTCCCATCCGCCCAGGGTACTGCTACTACCGTCACGGGCAGCTTTACCGTGCCCACGACCTTTTCCCCTGGCGCAACGACAGTAACGATCCCAGGCAATTGCATCTGCCCTTCTTCGTGAGCATCATTCCTTATATCTCGAGCGAAACTAAAGTTCATTGTTGTCTCTAGATCATTCATCAGTGGCCCAGTCCCTTCTGCCTCTTCTTCAGTGATCTTTTCCAGTGGCCCTGTTGCTTCCGCCTCAACAGTCACCATATCTATTCCTGCTGGAACTATATCTGTCACCAGCTTCTCTGCCGCACCTACCGCCACTGGTGGCGGAACAACGGTCATCGCTAGCACGGTCACCCCTTCCACCGTCCGTGGAACTACGATCACCGCCAGCACGGTTACCCCTTCCACTGTCCGTGGAACCACGATTATCGCCACCACGGCGGCTCCAAGCACCGTCAATAGTGGAAACCCGGTGACAGTAACACTTACCGCTAGTACTACCACATTCGTCGCCACAGGTACCCCCATTTCAGCGGTCACGTCTTACTTCGCGACTGGCACTGCTGTGTCGGCCGTCACCTCGTATTTCGCCGCCCCCACCACTGCCCCAGCGATCACTTCTTACTTTGCCACCCCCTCCGCCGCCCCGACAACTGCCCCTGTTGTGACTGTCACGATGATCTCCTCGTCGGCGGGATGCACCTGCCCACAATCATCTGACGCGGCGTTGAAGCTCAAGGACACCAGCGCTGCGATGTCCCGTGGTGGACGAACGGAGGGTGCCTTCGCTGTCGCAGTTGCGGGTGTTTTGGCTGCATTGATTTAAGCTCGCGAAGTTCTCGCGAAGTTTTGTTATGTGTTCGTATTCGGTGGTCGGGAGAGGGAGGGTGTAGTAGGATGTTGTGTGGGCGTGTTGGGATATCTGAGAATCATGTCATTTTTTAGAAGTCCACGTTGTTGGAGATGGGTGTTTTAGACGTTCTTCGAGTTGTTGAGTTTTGATCGCTTACGTTCGTTACGAGAGGACTTTATTGATACGATGATAAGTAGTGCTTTGGAATACACGTGTTGTTGATGAAGTTGAGGGTTTTGGATGCAATGTGACTGATAATATACCCCTGTACTTGGCCTTTATGATAGGCTAAGGTGAAACGGCTTCCACAACATGCTTTTTCGTGCAATTCTCATTTTCACAAATTTCATTATCTTTTTTTTTTTTTGTTTCCGCCCTTTGTTATAAGATTGGCTCTTGTTATCCTTTTTGGTTTCTTTTGTGGTCATAGAATTATCGGAGTTGTTCCGTTAGTTAGAGTTTTGGCCCTTCCTTCCCATCCTTTTGAACATCTACTCTCCCAGAGTCCTTTCCACTTCTCCGTGACAACAAGCTATGAAAAGTGAATCAAACGGTTCAATGTCGTCTTTACACGTCCTACGACAAATACAGAAAGGCTCCGCTCCACCACCTATTCATTATTTGGCGCATAATCGGCTGGCGAGTTTTATAGTACGTCTTCGACGAAAGTCGCCAAATGTGCACGGTGGTTGAGATAAAATTTATAAACTACCGGCCCACTTTTGATCATTTTCATCACGAGCGGTCCATTCTTGGGATCTCTCTCAGGGCCGGCAGTGTTGGGGAGGCGGAACACACCAGGATCCGTGGTTTCGAGTACACGCAGGACAAGTATAGGCTTTCCTGCATCTTCTGGGAACGGGGATTGCTCAAACCTGACTAAGGCCATGCCTGCCGTACACACGTGAGCCGCCCGTTCGTAACAAGGAATAATAAAACAAAAATAGAGTGTCAGTTGCACACGTACCAGTAAAACGTTCCTCCCCGTTTTCGCTCGTGTGTAGATGATACCCTGAAATACGGACGCGATCAACACTGTTGGGGTGAAATATGACGAGAACGGCATCGTTGTTCGAACAGTCGAGCCGGAACTGCTGCCACGGTGAATGGAGTGTCGTGGCTCTTGTCCCGATCGGAGCGGTGCCGGCCATGATTTTTTTAAAGTGGGAAAGCATCGCCGGTGTGATGAGCTTGTCATTAAGTAACTTTTCCAGTAGAGGTTCGTACTGCGCTCGTGAGACGGTCAAGTGAAATGGGATATGCCAACGCATTCCAGTGTGGGACTTCAGATCATGCCCCTGGTTAAAAGAGGAAGGATCGCCAGTAGGGGTCAATCGAATGCGAATCTCCCCAGCTATCTGTGGAAGCCCGGGTGGTTTGTGGAAGTATATGAATGCACGAGAGTCCATAAATGGCCGGTAGGGGTGGCCAGGGGGGAAAATAGGCAACCTGATGGAAAAAAGCTTTTCATCTTTGAGTATTACACGTAATTCCGCTTGGCCTCTGGCAAGAGTCAGAGCATCTGAGGCTTTAATGCGATCTGGATCTAACGTAGATACAGGAAAGCTATCACTCCCTGGCCTGAGATCTGTATGTAGAGGTATGAGTACTGAATGACCTGGAAAATGATATGTACTGACCATGTTCTATTGGAAGTAGGACTCTAAGACCTATATTCTCCAGTTTCCCTCGTGCAAGGTTTAATGCAATAGGTTTATAGTCGCCACTTTCGTCACGATATGAGACGTAAGATCCTTCTTCCGGCCTTTGAATGTGCCCGTCATAGTCTAGGATTGTACACTCCGCGGGCTGGAGTATTTTGAGAATACGGACCACCACCCAGAAGGTACCGGTATGTTCCGGCAGTGTCGACAGTTCCAAACGAGCAACAGCGCTACCTGTATTATATATTTTGCTTCGGCAGTTCATGGCATAGGTTTGATACTTACCTGTATACGGCGGAACGCCGCGGGTACAGTGTTTCCTGTACGATGTTCGGCGGTCCGAGGCCAGGAACCTGAGCTGCGCATATCGAAAGCCACCATCATGGGCGACCCATAAGAAGGACCCAGATTCAAATTTGAGAAGGAATGGCTGCTCTAGATAAGTCAGGAGGTGCTGTGGAGGATGTGAATGCCTCAAGTGTTTCGCTTCTTCTATTGTAGCTGGGGTGACTAGCTCATCGCGAAGGGCAAGGTCTTGTAGATCCATGTTCATCTGAGGGAGGTTCTTCTGCCAATAGAAACCACTCGGTTTTGTCATATCGTAGCCTTCGTTAAAACTTGCTGGATCACTTGTTGGTGTAACACGGAAACGGAGCATCCCAGAGATTAGTGGCCGGCCAGGCGAAACGTGGTAGTACAGGAACCCTTTAACACCGCCCTCGAAAACCCTGAAAATAAAAGATTTTCCCCGTTTCTCTCCTTTAAATGAACGAACATGAACTCGAGTGGATTTCGTCCCCGATAAATCCAAGAAATCGGTGATCTGTAAGTTTTCTGGTTTCAATGTTGATATAACGTTTTTTTTATGACTATTTTGGGCGTAGGCGATTTCATGTGACTCAAGAGTCTGAGGGGTTTAGAGTGTGTTGGGCCATCCGGGAACCATTTTATTGTAATGACTCACATGCTGACCGCGAACACCCAGGCATTCCGGGTACGCCACTCGAAGCCCCAGACCACTGTTTGCCCTCTTGACGCCTGTATGGTATCGTGACTTGGCAGTTAGGTATCGCCTGTCGCGTCGAAGAAAGGTCCCCCCAAGATTTGTTTCCGTTGAATAAATAAACCGAAGCAATACAAGTCTTTTGACGTGTGATGACATTGAAAGGCTTTGGTGCTTTAGTTCTGGTATAATCCCACTGAAAGTATGCGACTTTCGTCTTCTCAAGGTACGAGGGTCATACCAATGACTATTATTGCGTTGTGAAAACACCAGTGTCAATGATCGTGGGGCCAGTGGCGGTGCAAGTGTGGCTAGAAGTTTGCCCCAGATGATGAACCAAGCACACCCAAATACCGGAGAACAAACCGATCGATTTCTAAATCCAATTCGAATCTTCACTGCCTCCACCAGGAGTCACCTGGCCAGAATTTTTTGCTGGAGCTTATTCGTAAACCCACTACGATTGTGACCACTAATTGAGAACACTAACGGAGTATCCAGGCCGAACCGAGGACTGCGTGGCCCATAACGGACAAAGAACCCCACTGCCAACAGCGCTAACGCACCCCCACCGCGTGCCACACTGTGACGCACCTGATAAAAGGAAGACTGCTGCTGCTGCGGACCATCAGGTGTTTGAGCCTAAAAGGCCTTAGTTTCTGAGCTTTCCTGGACACGAAGAGTCTACGACTTTTACGACCCCAAGTCCTACATCCACACATTTTACTACCACGATGAGATTCACACTATTCACCAGCACCATCCTTCTCTCTCTATTTTCAATTGTACGAACCCAGGGTACTTCGTCTAGTGTAACCCCTGGCCCTCCAATCTGGATATCTACAGGAGGCCCGTAAGTCGTTTCTATCACCCCATTCACCATATCGTATACTTCTAGCTCACATCCACCCAATCACAAGTGAAAGTTCGACGCCCAGCTCCGGAGGAGGCGAATCTTCAACACGACAAACCACGACTCTGCCGTCCAGCGGACCTAGCGGCGGCGGTACTGGTAGTTCAGGGGTTGTGACGATCCAGACCTCTACCGATCTACCGACAGTAACGAGGACGTTCTCTGACCCAGTTCCAACTTTTCCTACAAACAGTGGGACAAGTGGCGGTGCACCGAGCAATACAACGGGAGCGGGTCAGCCCTCGAGTAGCACACCATCAGGGAATGGGACCGATACGAGCGCAGGGACGAGGATTGGGGTTGCGTTTGGGGGAACTGTCGCTGGGGTTCTTGCGGTTTTGTGGGCGAATGTCGGTTGATGGGCGGAGTACGGAGCACGAATCGTTTATGAGCTAATGAAGGATAATGAAGACCTCGGACAAAAATATTCTTTTTACGTTTACATGTACTTATATTGTATTTGATGTGGTCCACAAAGGAAGAGATTGATCAATATTACCAAGACGCGAAATTTATGTGATGCTCAAATGATACTATATTCAATCCAGCTCAAGTTACTATTTTATAAATAATTGGAATGAGATCAGAGTGTGTGGTTAGACAATGGCGTACCAACATGTACACTACCTACCCTGAGCTAGTGAAAATAATTTTATTCTGACTGTCATGTCCGGCCCGAACAAACCGGCAGCAATTCGACTTTAACATGGACACACAGGTCAATTTGACTTTCTCTTGTTTTGTGTTTTGACCTCCCCCTATTGAAATACTTTTCTCGAAATAATCGAACACTCGAGAAAACCCCTCTATCGTATCCATGACTGAAGTGTAAGCAAAGAACAGCCATTTTCGTAGAGAAGATCAACTTGAAGGCACGGACTCGGAATTCCACATCTCGTCAAGTCTCCTGGGGTTGTGTTTCTGCGCATATATTCGATTCAACCTCAATAATTTTACTTTCGAACAAGCATGTATCTCATTTACCTTTTACGTCGTGATCTTCGCATTTCAGATAACCCAATTATCCACGCATTGAAGGACTCAACTCGGTATACGCATGTTCTGCCACTTTACGTTATTTCTCCTTCGCAGATAGAAGTTTCGGGTTTTCTCAAGGAAGGGATGGAATCGCCATATCCAGAGACCCGCTCGCGTATTGGAAAGTTCTGGCGTTGTGGTCCACATAGAACTCGTTTCCTGGCTGAGGGGCTGTGGGATTTGAAACATGGACTGCGGAGCTTGGGTAGTGACTTGGTTGTGCGAGTCGGCAGGATGGAAGAAATTATACAGGGGCTGTTGCTAGACAAGGAGTTTTCAACTAAAGTTGGCGGGGTGTGGATGGCGAAGGATTGGGGATATGAAGAACTCGAGGAAGAGAGGCGCGTTGGGACTACCGTGGACAGCCTTGGTGGTGGGGGGGTCGAATGGAAAGTTTTTAATGGGGAAGAGACCTTGATACACGAGTTTGCCATTCCAAGTTTCTCTTCCCTTTTGTTACTAAAAACTCATTGAACTAGAGATGACCTACCCGTGAAGCCTTCAGAGTTACCAGACGTGTTTACTTCTTTCAGAAAACGGCTTGAACCCCTTCGTGAAAATATACGGTTGCCTATGCCATCCCCGGAGAGCTTCTATCCTTTGCCGCCGTTGATCCCAGGGCAAGCCCATCCATTCGTCATACCGACTTCTTTGGAAGGACTGCATGACGCATTGCAGAAGCCTCTAAAGCAAAGTGACCTTGAATTTCCACCACCATTCCCAGCCTACACCAAGTCGGCCCACCCGTTCACGGGTGGTGAGTCCTACGCACATACAAGAGTAAAGCACCTCATTTCATCGGGCGCAATGGCGGCCTACAAGGACACTAGGAACGGTCTCGTTGGCGAAGATTTTTCAACCAAACTCTCGGGGTATCTCTCGCACGGGTTCATCACTGCACGCCAAGTCAACGCATATCTTGTTACCTTCGAGGATGGTACCGCTCCCTCTTCACCTACCAACGGCGACGGCTATGGGAATGGAGAGAACAAAGGTACAGCGGCTGTTCGTTTCGAACTCTTGTGGCGTGACTATATGCGCCTCTGCATGCGTAAGTATGGCCATAGATTGTTTTCTGTCCATGGCTTTCGGGGGCCTCCACAAAATACGGGAAGCAGACGTCACCACGGGAAGACCTCAGGAGCACGCTGGCGCACGCTGTTCGAATCTTCGACAGCATTCTCGCGCTTCCAGAACGGTACGACAGGTACCGGGCTTATCGATGCGAGCATGCGCGAGCTAGCCCTAACAGGTTACACCTCAAACAGGGCCCGCCAGAACTGCGCATCGTTCCTTGCGATATGGCTTGGTATCGATTGGCGGGTGGGCGCAGAATGGTACGAATCAATGTTGGTGGACTACGATGTCGCGAGCAACTGGGGGAATTGGCAGTATGTTGCAGGGGTTGGGAATGATCCACGTGGAGGTGGAGAAGGGAGGCGATTCAATCCAGTAAAGCAGGCGTGGGATTATGACCCGCGCGGCGAGTACGTACGGATGTGGGTGGAGGAGATGGGTGATGTGGGTGGTGGCCAAGGGAACCTCGAGGTTCTGTTTCAGCCGTCTAAGGTCGACGAGGTTTTGGCACGGCGTGGAAGTGGGGGTGTTGAAGGAAAAACGGACAGACGAGTGTTGGAAGGGTTGAGATTGATTGTGGGATCTAGGGATCCGTTGGTCGAAGTTTCGTATGAAAAGCGTAAAATGGGCGGGGGGAAAGGTGGAAAGCGAGGAGGTACGAAGATGAGAGAGTCGCGCGAATTAACAGTATAGTAGGATTTGGCGCCCCGTTGGGCCTTGCGAAATTGGAAGGGCACTGGTTCAGGGTTTGACATCTGGCTGCGCAGGGAGGTCTGAGTGGGAGAAGAATGAAGAGTGATATGATTATCGTGGAAACAAAGACCGGGGCTAAGTGTGGTTGGTTACCTTCGTTTTCTACAACAGGACATGATGTGAAGTATACGCTAAGCTCGTGCATACATGAGCGCAACTTTGTTTATTCTAATCATTAACTTAACTCAAATACATTAGCAAGCCAACCCGTGCGTACCCCTTATCTTCCAGGTTGTGTTTAGTCTATATTAACGAAATTCTGGACTGTTTGACATATTAGATTCAACCGCTGGTTAATCGTTAATACTGCGGATCTGATGTGACCGCTAACTCAAACATAGTTGCAGGAATTTCCAGCGCGGCACGTTCGAGACTGCGGAATTTTGTACCTGTGTATCCAGGCATGTGTAAGTCCCTTTGGGTATTTTCTCTCGTTGGGTAGATGCCTCAAATGTCAGACCTGTATATTCCTTCACCATTAGCGTCAAATTTCAATACTTCCTATCAGGTATATACATCTCACGCCGTGACGTTAGCACATTCTCATTCCCATTCACCTGCGCCGTTACGTCTTCAGAGCACCGCCACAAAAATGATTGTCAAAGCTTTCGTATATACCGATCTATTACCCATCCCAACACCGGCAGTTTCTGCCCTTCTCACGCAGTAGAGCGCAGTAACGATTATGAATAGACACCCTCGTTTCCCCCGGGTATATGTGTGGCTGTTCTGGTGGGTCCTCGATATAAATATGTGTCGCAAAAGCTTGGAGATGTATATTCAATACTCCCGCTCAAAATGGCGTCCAATGGTATGCCTTCCTCGTACATTCCACTCAATCCGTATTTAATATTATATGTATAGGCACTTCGCTCGACACGACACAAGAATCGCCATACAATTATGTCCCAACGAGAGCCGTCGCATTTCTATTCATTGTTCTTTTCGGGATTTCCACGGGCTAGTTTTCAACCCGTCATTCATGTCGTAAAAGCTAAAAGCAGAGGTCTTTTTAGCCACCCACGTCGGACAAGCAATTCGGTACAGGATGTGGTGGCTCTTCCCAACAGTGTGCATTGCTGGTGCTGGTGAGGTAGCTGGCTGGGCCGGACGCCTTTGGAGTAGCTATTCGGTACTCAATAGGGATGCATTCATGCTTCAGTAAGTAGCTGTTTCCGTCATTCTTTTTTGTATTGTAAGTCGGAGAGCTAATATTTTATGTGCCTCTGTAGGATCACGACAACTATCTTGGCCCCTACCCCCATGGTTGCAGCTAATTTCATTATCTTCAGTCGGTTGGTCAACCGTTTGGGGACGGAGTATAGCAGGCTTCCGCCTAGATGGTGTGAGTACACTATTTTCTACATCATAAAGTTTGGTTGTTTATCCAAGATGAATCATTAGACACGGTGGTTTTCTTTTCCTGTGTAAGTTCTACTTTTAGGGTAATCTATCTTGTTTCAAGTAGGCTTATTTTGTATAGGACATCATTTCCTTACTTGTCCAAGGAGCAGGAGGAGGGCTTGCTGCATCTTCGAATTCCGATTCATCGTCGAGACTTGTAAGATGAACATATCTGGTCCCAACGAATATCGTGCAATTGATCATATCTTCAGGGAAGCAATATCATGTTAGCTGGAATTGCCTTTCAACTAGGTGCGTACTATTAGTGATAAGGCCATCTTGAGTCTAACATCTTTACCTAACCTCAGTCACGCTCTCCCTCTATTCCTGCGTTGCGATCGAGTATTTCATACGATACATGAAAGACAAGCCACTCCCTTCTCGGCGCTATACCCAAGAATATGCCCAGGGCACGAAAACAGTTCTGACCCCCAAGCTCAAGATCATGGCACTCGCCCTAGCCTTCAACACTACTTGTTTGTTCATACGGTATGCTCTCGTCGTATGTCCATTTTCCACTGGCTAATCGACTCCTAGTGCTGTATACCGCACAATCGAGTTGGCAGACGGGTGGACAGGGAGGATCATCTCGACTGAAGTTTACTTCAGTAAGTCCACTCCACCCATGGGTTCACGAGGTCTTACAAAGCTATTCAATAGACGTTCTTGACGGCGGGATGGTTGTGCTTGCTATCTACGCGTTCAATTTCGCTCATCCAGGAGTTATGTTGCAAACCGACTTTCAAGGTCGTAGCGAAGAATTTTTGGCATTGAAAGACCGTGCGGTGGCCTAGTTGAGAAACATTGATAGTCTTTACATAGGATGCAGAACTATAGACAATTACATAGTTATGTGACCGTTTAATTATTGAAAAAAATCAAGAGGCCTGGTACTCATTTATGTCTTGTGCTTTCTATCTGTGTTTAGGAAGGAATCGTAATTGCCTATAGGATGGTTCCCGGTTTAGGTATAATATGAGGCCAGTCATGGTCTAATGTTGTAGAAGGATTCCATTGTTCGATATCATATTTCTTCCGGATCTGAGACTTAGCATGGTTCAATGGCTTAGTTGAAATGAAACCAGTATTGGAACGTGATATAAGGACAACTGTAGATGAATCTTCGTCACTCTTGAATGTCTTGAGGCTCGGGCAGTGAGAAGCAAACGGCAGAGATTCTAATCCCAAGGAATCCATGCACCCACCGTCGTCCTCACTAATATCCAGAGGTAATTCATTTGAAAATCCACTTTCCAATAAATACAAGTCCGACGTTGACGCAGACGTGGAACGAGAGGTAGAGTTCCAACCGAAATGCTGGAGCTTGGAGAGCCTCGAAAAGTGAGATGCATATTCCCAAGTAGCGTGGGGCCACACTACCGCTCGGTTACGCAGTTGACGATCACTTGAACGCCGAACGAGAGTAAGTGCCTCAAGAGTCTTGTCGTGGTTATCCGCTATTTTCTCAAAAATAGGGAGCTCCGCTTCAGCAAGACCTTCGAGCACAAGAACCTTGATTGGTGCGCCTTGAATCGAGTCGAGAAGACTATGGGCATCAGCATCAGTAACCCCACGTCGAGTGTGTAATTTGAAGTGAGTCAAACGAAGGCCGCCCGCGTCGGAAGCAGTCTGGAGTGCTTCAGCCAAGGAGATGACGGAGGCCGGATCGATATGATTCATGCAGAGGCGCTCTAGATTCGGGAGGAAACGACATCTTGACCACATTGTGGGAGAGGGCGTAGATATGTTGAATTTACAGGGGGAAAGGACGGATAATGTGCGGAGGTTGGAGCACAGCGGAAGAATATGCCACATGCTAATGGTTGTGGCAGAAAACCAGAGACGAAGGTTGTGTACCGCTGGGAACTCTATGTCGCTCGATTGTAACTTGGCCCGAGCGCTTAAAACGATATGGCATTCTTGTAAAGAGAGAGTGTGGAGAAAGTGAAGCTTTGCAAGACATTCAATATCGTCTGTCCTAAATCTGAGGGAACAGAAAGCTATTGAAACCAAGTTGTTACTGATAGCGAGGATGTTCATAAATTCGCGGTGAATGGGTGCGAAGAATTTTCCCTCAATACGTGACAACTCAAAACCTTGCGCGCTGGTCCTTTCAAATGAAGATGATCTCCAATTATTTGTCATAGAAACTGTCCGCAGTTCCTGACAAAGGTCTGGCCGGCTAAGCAAGAACTCTGTTGTTTCCAAAATTCTGGCCCTCTCGGAGTGTGCAAGATTGCTTAGGTGCTGCAGGTGGTCCCCTATGTCTATTATATTGTTTCGGAAGCCCATGGGGAGGTCAAACGTGAGGGTTCTGCTCTGTAAAGAAAGAACCTTTTAGTAAAAAAAAACAGTCAGAGACTGAGGTTGGGTTCTGCATACCACATAAATGTATGGGCGCCCAATTCTATTTAGTTGGCGGGATGTGGACGAAAGGAGGCGAGCTCTGTACAGATCTGTGTGCTGAAAAACCATATCTAGTAGTTCTGGAGGTAAATCCATTAAGCAAAGCTTCTGTATGCGCGGGGTGGGGTTCGCCTTGATTATTTTTAAGACGCTGACTACATGAAGTCAAGTTAACTGGATTCATCAAAACGCCTAGACTAATCCACGCACCAGTATTCTCTATTAGCAGAGAATAATCAATAACAATATTGTCGGGAATTCTCCATCTTATTCGGAAGTCTTCCCAAATGCCTGAATCCGAAAACACATAACGCGTATATGGCGCATGGGATTCATCGGACGTTACAGTGACCTCTCGTGCACATAGTGTCAAAGGTAACAAATCTTTAAGATAGCTATTCCATTTTCTATGCAATGAAACAAATCGCTATGGGCACAATGAGTCGAATGCGATACAGCATCAGCGGAACCGACTTACGGACATATGCCGTCCCGTCAAATCCAAAGATCCCTAGATAGTTAGGTAATATATGTAAACACTGCACATAGGATTGGGAGCTTATCTCTCACCGTATAGAATCCCTCATAAGACTTGAAAAATCGCCGCATGCGGTAGAACTTATGAATCTGAAAATGCTCAGTCTCCCCTTGTACCACCACTTTCAGCATGACCCCGCCGGCTTCTTTTGCCATTTTTACAGAAACACCATGTTCGCTCGACCCGGTATTGTCGCTATCATCGTGTAAAGGCACCCGGATGTATGAGCTGGTGTCTAGCTTTTGAACGAACGTGTTGGCGGCTTCGCTCCCGTCTGAATTATCGTCAGAATACATGTTCAATGTCGAATAAGTCTTTCGTTCAGCGAGTGTCTATGAAGGTCCAGCAACGCAGGTCTCGATAACCTGGGTCCACGACGTTGATGGTTCTCTCGGACTTTATTGGCTTGCTGGCAAGGCGACCTTAGCCCCTTCAAACTTATAGGCCCTCGGATCACCTCGGATCAGAGTCAAAAAGCGCCCACAGTCTGACCTGCAGGCAAAAAATGCAGCACATTATTACCTCACTTTGCGCAAAACGCATTCAGAACCGGGTAAGTAGCCTGATACCACATCATCCAATCACGAAAACTGTTTTTGTTCATGAATGTTGGCGTGACTTTGTACCCAAATGACGAGATGGCTTTTTCAAAATTCTTAGGAGTGGCGAGATGAAACTTTGATAGCCTGCGATTTGTATGTTGAAATTCTATACCTAAGGCATAGTGGGCATATTCTGGTATTGATGCGCCATGAAATAGTCCTGGTCTAATCAACTACTGCCTGTCCTTGTATCGGTCTCAGTAGGTATGATGTGAGACCACTCCCTTCCCAGTAGGGTAGGGGGGTTCCATTGATGGATGTCATATTTAGCCTGGACCAAAGATCTGACCAAGTTCAGGGGTTTGGCGTAAACAGATCCAGCGTTGGTACGTGATATAAGGATTGACGTGAAGGTAAGGTAACCGGAATATGTCTTAAGATTCGGACAATGGGCAGCGAAGGGTAAAGCATCTAGGCCGAAAGCGTCACCATCGCCTTCATCTTTTCTGTCATATCTGTAAGGATTTCCAGAAAACCATTTTCGAAATCAAGCAAAGAGGATGATGGTACAGTCGTGAAGGGGCAAAACGAGTTCCAATCGAAATGTTGCAACTTGGTTAGCCTAGATAGATGTGGCGCGTATTTCCAAGTGGGACGTGGCCAGGTTATCTCTCGGTCCCCTACTTGACGAATGCTTGCACGTCGGATGAGGGTCAGTGCAACGAGCGTTGATTCAAAACACTCCCCGATTCTACTGAAAAGAGCTGGCTCGGCTTCTGCGAGGCCTTCGAGTACAAGGACCTCAATCGGTGCATTTTGGATGGCACGCAGGAGAAATAGTATTTCAGCATCGCGAACCCCATACATAGTATGCAATTTGAAGTGTGTAATGTGCAATTCAGAGACAAGAGCGACAGACAGGAGGGCGAACGCTAGGTCGTTAAGGGAGCTCGAATGGATATGCGTTAAGGTGAGGCGTTCGAGATGAGGGAAGAAACGACATCTTGTCCACACTTCATCAGATGGCACGGGAACGTCGAACCTAAATGGTGAAAAGATAGAAAGAGTACGCAGGCTAGGGCAGAGTGGAAGAATATGCCACATATTTGTTGTTTCAGAGGTAAACCGGAGGCAAAGGTTGTAGACAGGTAACTCGATACCGTCTAGTTCCGACCCAGAAAGAACATTCTCGGTTACGAGGCAATCCCGGACGGTAAGGGTGTGGAGAGCGCGGAGTTCGGACAAGTGTCGAACGACATGTGTTGAAAACGGTAGAGAAAAAGGCTCACTGTGACAAGATTGGTACTAACAGCAAGGACGCTCATGAATTTTCGGTGTATAGGAGCAAGGAATTTTAGATCAATCTGTGATATGTCGAATCCTTCTGCGTTCGTTTCTTCGAATGAGTGAGAGCGCCAATTGTTGATTATATAAATTTGTTTCATGTGTTGACAGAGGTCTGGGCGGCTCAGTAGAGACTCGGCTGTTTCCAGGATCTTTTCTCTTTCTGATCGAGCAAGTCCCATCAAGTATGGTTGAGGGTCTTCTAATGCTGCAATATCTCTCCCCATAAGCCCATAGGGAGTTTAAAAGATAGAGTTCTACTCTAGAATATGGGCAAATGTGAGTAGAGTGAAGGATAGTAGAGCAGGGCCAGTTACCCCAAATATGTAACGCTTTCCGACTTCATTTAGTTTTCTAGACTTAGATGATAGGACGCGTGCTTCACTCATTCCGAGTTCGAAGTATGAGAAGGAGGCCTTTCCTGATCGCTACTGAGCCTTTTTTGATCTCTTCGAGCCAATATTGCGGCTAGCCCCGAAATTTTGATGGATCCCCATTTGGCATGTTGGGCTTATTTGTGAATGGGTCTCGGCACTTTACGTAATTGATGGTTCCCGTTTGTTTGCTTACAAAACCGTGTTATATCGATTATAGTTATTTTGTGTACAAGGTACGACTTACATAATACCAATTGTGTCGTTTGCTAAGTAATTAAGATGTTCTTATTCTCTATCTTTCGAACTCGGGCATGCCGTGCTTGCAACGGCCCACATAAGACGGTACCCATAGAGTCAAATATTGCATCTAGTAGTTCTGCAGGCAAGTCTACCAGACATAGCTTCTGAATCCAAGGGGAAGGATGAACTTAATAGTGCTTAGGACATTAACTGTGAATGCATAAATTAACTAAATCATTTATGGAATAAACACTCACAGGTATGGAACAGAAGTTGAGAATAGTCAAAAAAAAAAAGAGGAATCCTCCACTTTACCCTGAAGATATCCCAAATGGTGACATCAGAAAACACATATTCCTTTCGTGGTCTGGGAATTTCTGGAGGGTAGACAGATTCGATAATAACTTCTCTTGTATGTATGGTGAGTGGTAGGAGTTCAGCGAGGTAACTGTTCCATCGGTTGTGCAAAGAGGCATATCTCTATGAATGTATGTATAAATGAGTGCAGCGGGGGGTTCAGTTATGCCCTTACCGACATGTGTCGCCCAGTGAGATCCAGAGATCCCTTCGTAACTATATGAGATATTGTATTCAGTTTAATGATTACGTTCACTGAGTAGAATCCTTCATAGGATTTAAAAAACCGTAATATGCGGAACACTCTATGAAATTCATCTCATGTTGTTGCCTCGTACTGTGGCTTGTCCTTTGTATCCCTTCTCCTCCATGCTGCGTGTTCTCTTGCTCGAGCCTCATCTTCATCGTAAAGGTGTAAATACGGCTTAGATATGTACCGTGAGTATGACTTGATAATGGAATGGCTAGAGTCGGAGTCTTCATCGGAATACATTGTGTAGGCAACACAGCAATATGGTGGTTATTGAGAATGAGGTGTGTGTATTCAGCAACGATCACTCCGATTATATCTAATCTATCTGATATCGGACTGATCCGAAATCTACAGCACAACAATCAGATAACGCAAGTTCATGAGAAAATTAAGATTTACTCTGGCGCCTTTTATACCCTCAGCGTTGACCATTCTATATTGCGGTGGGAGGAAATATCAGTGTCCGGGATTGAAGCCATATAATTGTGTTTCTTCTCCAGATGGCCATTGCACAGTACATCGAACCTATTGTTCCGGCTCAAACCGCCTTACGCGATTCATGATCTTTATTCCTGGTTCGAATAGCCCTGAAGTTTTCAGTGTTCCATTTTAAATGCTTCGGGTGGATCGACTGCAAGGGGTTCTGTGATTTTTTTTTGTATGGAGGTATAGAGGTCGGACGGGATTTTGAAAGGGTGAAGACTTCCTTCGTGATTATCGATGTGTACGTGTCGTCATCGTCTTGGACCCGGTTGGCTCAGTATAATCATGCTGGTATGCGGGATTTTTTCTTGGCTTCTTGCGTAATATTCTGAACAGGAGTTCCGGTTTTCGACTTTCAAGAACCGTCCCAGTCGCATAAACATGATTTCAGCATAAATTATATCATATGATCAGCTGGTTCCAAAGTATGAGGAGTGTGGGCCCACCTACACTGTGCATATAACGTGAGCCAATTTCAGTTAAACTCCGGCTCGGATAACGTTCTGGACCTATGCTGAAAAACGTTGTCCAGTATTTCCGTATTTGAAACTATAAGGCCCAATTATGAAATACGAACTGGGAATGTCGTCACTCAATGCGCTTACAGTTAATTCTAACAGAACGAAAGACTCACAAGTGAGATTACATGAGTGGTCATGACCAGCGTTTCGAAGAAATTCTTATCCATAGGCAAACTGGTACCAATATAAACTCGTGGTGCAATTCTGAATTTTTTTCCCTCAATTGGTGTCGCTCTTGAGCTCCTGGGCATCGACCATCAATGGTGAAAAAAATTGGCAGAGTATCAGCTCCACCAAGCCCGCAAGAAATCGAATGGCCACCTACTATATACACGTCAGTATGGTCAATTGGGTACTTATATGGGGTAAACTCACCAGGTGCTGTTAGACTGTCCACGGTCCGGGCCAGGACCTTGCGGCCCCAGGTTGAGCCGGGGCCGACCCCGAGGGCCGGGGGCCAGGGCCAGTCGTTGGGTGGACCGGCCCCTTCAACGAGGGCTAGGGCCAGTTGAGTACTGGCCCCGGCCCTCGGGTCAGACCCGGGTCGGACCAGGCCGGCCCCAAGTTTTTATATGGGGGGGAAGTGGTAATTTATGGAGTATCATGCGGCAAATTTTGACTTGCTTGCACTGGAAAATACTATGATTTTTTGAGAAATATTATTAATACTTATTAGTATTAGGTAATATTATATGCCGAAGGGTTTTTTTTTCCCAATGGCAAAAGTGGGACTGATTGA